>PVJI01023164.1:0-24029 GCA_004026765.1 Micronycteris hirsuta
TCTCTGGGCCACACTGGAAGAAGAATTGTCTTGGGCCACACATTAAATACATTGTGATGCACAATCATAAAACAATTTCATAATGTTTTAAGTAAATTTACAATTTTGTGTTGGGCAACATTCATAGCCATCCTGGGCCACATGTAGCCTATGGGCTGTGGGTTGGACACCCCTGCTTTAAATGGATGAATAATATTCCATTTATGGATATACTGGATTTTGTTTATCAATTCATCAATCAATGGACATTTGGGTTGTTTTCACTTTTTGACTTATGCATAATGCTTCTATGAACATTCATGGTCACGCTTTTGCATGGACATGTTTTCAAGTCTCGGGTATATTACTGGAAGTAGAATTGTTAGGTCACATGCTAATTCTATTTTTAAAATTTTGAGGAATTTCCAAATTGTTTTCCATAGCTGCTGCAACATTTTATATTCTTAGTAGCAATATCTGAGGGGTTAAATATATTTAATAACATAGTTAACAATTCTGTTAAAATATTAAGGGGAAAATACCCATGTCGATAATAAACATATATTGATTTTTGATCTGAATGATATTTACAATTACTAGTTTATATTAGTTTTCTTAGAAAATGATTACAAAATTGTTTTAACAATTATTCTACTAAAAAGCAAACTTATACCCCACATGTCTAGATTATAACAAGGACTTAAACATATAAATTTGTATTTGATGAGATGAAATTCCTAGAGTATAAATTTCTAAGTCTCAAAGTGGTGGAAATAATCCTATTCAATAGGTATTTGTTGACCAGAGATCTTTCGACAAGTTTTCTCAGAATAAATGATTCCAGGAAAAAGTCTAGAGATAATATGCTACTGAAGTCATTAGATAATAAGTTCAGAATGGATATACTCACAAAAGTTCACTGTAATTTAAGTTTAAGGATATTCATTGTCGCTTTGTATGTAATATCAACATCAACAGCAGCAATAAAAACAAACATAAGGTTTCTTTCAGTAGTATTCATATTGAAGAAGTTATCTACTCCCAAATTTCACACAAAATGGTGCTCAAAATAATGAGTTAGAGTACTATATAAGTGGATGGAATAAAATATAAAACAGATTTTAATGAAAGTAGAGGAGAAAATGTTTAACATAACATCTTTATATGTAAAATTTTAACTGAGTATATACATGTATTTAGCCATAGTGATTCTCTTTGCCCAGAGGCATTAGAAACCATGAGAAACAATTGCCCTTGAGAAGAAGATTTTCATTTTGTACTTTTTAAACTTTATGCATGCTATTACCTTTATTTGTTTCTCTTAATAAATATCAGGAGACGTATCTGGCCAGTTAGATTTCTTTTCTCCATACTAAAAAGTGCTGTGCTAAACGATAGCTCTGCGTACAAAAAAGTGGGGGACAAAGGCTGACAGGAAACCGACATGTGCCCAGCAAGTCACTTATGAATAGGTGACGGAGCAGCACCCGCTGGAGGTGCCACCTCACAGTGTGATGTCAGTACAAGAGCAGAACCACAGGATCTGGCTATGGTAAAGTGGAAGGGCTGCTGGGAGTTGGAGTTCCTTTTCTGGAGTCAGCTTGAATCCTCAGAACCTAGCCTGCGTCTTGCCTGGCTTGTGTTTTAATAGCCTGTGGCTGATATCCAGGGTGGGGGTGATTTAGAAATTGTGCATCCTAATTGCAGTCAGGCAAAGCCAGGTGCCTACTAAAACAAGGATTTTAGTGTTCTCTGAGGGTTTTCAAATAGAAGGTGGGAGAGAAGAAAATTGCACTCTAATGGAGGATTCTGTGCCAGAAAGTCCTGCTACCCTGCTGTCCATAGTTAATCAGACGCTAAAGCGTTTGTCATTCAATCCTCATGTTGGCCTATTTAGTTCTGTGGCCAACACTCTCAAACCAGCGCTGAGCCAATCAGCTGTGCTGACTGAGTTTGGGTGTTTGGGACTCTGCCTAAACTCTAGCTGGATCACCAGTCCTAGGATAGAGGTACATAGAACTTAGCTAAGGTGGTTTTATGAAGATCAATGACAAGAAATTGGGACCAAATTTCTGTGCAGCACTGCACCTTGTTGCCATTTTTAAAAAAGATTTTATTTATTTTTAGAGAGAAGGAGAAAGAGAGGGAGAGAAACACCGACATGAGACAGAAACATTGATCTGTTGCCTCTCATAAGTGCCCCAACCAGGTACTGAACCTGCAAGACAAGCATGTGCTCTGAAAGGGAATCAAACTGGCGACCTTTGCTTTGCAGGACGATGTCCAACCAGCTGAGCCACACTGGCCAGGGCTCTTTGCTATCTTTCGACCTCATTAAGGTTAATGCATTAAAGCAATGATGCTCAACTGGGGGGATTTCTCACCCCCTTTCCCTCACAACTGTCAATATCTAGAGACAGTCTTGATTGCAACTACCAGGGGATGCTCCTAGCATCTTATAGGTAGAGAGCCTGGATTCTTCTAAATTCCTACAAGATTTTTAAGATAGCCTCACCACGACAAAGAAATATCCTTTATGAAATGTCAGTACTGCCCAAGCTGAGAAACTCTAAATTAGAGGAGCATATTCAAAGAAACTTCTGAAGATCTTCCTTTGATTAGAGATAGGAAATCTCAGCTGAATTTATATCCACCTCCTTTTCTGTTGTTGTCCTTGTTGGAAATTACTCTGCAACATGTAATCTCACCAGCCACACCACTGGTTATTGTGACTATGTGTGACTACATGCTTAGAAGGATATTCTGGGCTCAGAGCAGTGCTCAGTTAGGGCTTCAGAGGGGACTGGCCATGGGTTCCAACTCCCCCATGGAAAAGAGCGGCCGCATGGGACGTGAGCTGTCTGTCTCTTCCTAATAATTCAGAATCTGCTCTGCTTTTAGGTATTCCTCCATTTCAGTCAATCTCTATATTTCAATCTCCTTTCACTTCTTCTTTTAAAAAGATATTTAGAATTTTTTTTTTATTGTGGACTCTTTCTTCCCTTCTAGCTCTTTGTCTTTCTCATCACTTTGTCTTTTCCTTCTTTTTCCTGCATCTTTTGTCTTTTCCATTTCCAACTTTTCTCTCTCTCTCTCCCTGATTTCTTCATATAGTATTTCTGCCTTTTTAGGTGTTTTCTTTTGTTTTCAGTGTTAATCTCTCTGCATACGCTACTTTCTTCAGTTTTTGTTCTTTCTGCTTCCTTTTCTCATGATTTCTCTCTCCTTTCTTTTCTTTCTTCACTTTTTCTTTTATATACTAGCAGATTTGAGGCATAAGCCAAGAAGTTGTGCTTAAATACAAATTTAAGCTTTTATTTTATACATTTTTACTAAAATAAAAACACAATTACCTTGCATTTTTTATAGTTTAATGTATTTTAATAGCAAACTTACAGGAACAGCACAGGAAACAGACAACATTAAAAATATGTACTTTGATGTAGGGCAACTCAGAAAAGTGCAATGCAGGGATGGGATTCACTGTGTGATAAAAATGTACAAACACCATTCAGTTGCCATCAGTAAGAAATCTACTTATTAAGAAAAATGCAAACATTGGCATTGTCCAGAAATATTTACTGGGGTTATTTATAGTGTTATAAAGTTGAATTGCTGAAACTTGTTCACTGGAAATTTTGACTTGCACTAATGCTTTATGTCTCTGCATTTGTATTAAAAAATTCATACACAAATGAAAATGAGAAAACTGTTGATACCTTTTTCTGTTCCCCATTTTCCATTTGCAATCATATACTTAGGTACCTTTTGACCCTACAGAAAAAAATACCTCAAGTTCAAAACTACCTATAACAAGAAGGAGAAAAAATTTTTTTTTTTAAGAATGAAATATTTTCCATCATAGTGTGTCCTTAAACACATTCTCCACATAGGCGGCATGGTAGCTGGATATCTTTTAGCATAATTGTTACATGTCTGGCATGCAGAGCACACATGGATATGTTGATATGCCTTCAAAAAGGCCAACTAAATGGGCCTCACTTGCCTCCTGCAAAGCACCAGTAGCTGAAATCTGGAAGCTCAGATCTGTTTTGAGATCCTGAGCAATTTCTCACACCAGATGCTGGAAGGGAAGTTTGCAAATCAGAAGTTCAGTGGACTTCTGATCATGTCTAATTTCATGAACTGCCACACTACCTGCCAGGCCTGTAATGATGAGGTTTCTTCACCCTTCCAATAAAGGGCTCACTATTGTGAGTGGCTTCATTAGCGAGTTGCTTCCTTGGTGCTTTACCACAAGTGGATTCGAGGGCGGTCTGCTTTTGTACCAGCCGTGATGTACAGGTCTCTTTACTTATCCTTCTTCTATGTGGCCGGAGCTGGACAAGCAGGAGATGACACTAGCGTTAGAGATCAAATGTGGCTGCAAACACAATTGAACTGGCATTGTTTTAAATTGTAAGATCTTTATATGTGTTCCTGGACTTGAATATAAAGGATCCTGGACAAAGACAACAGAGAGGGGGAGGATCGAATATGGGTAAGGCAGGGGCGAGTAATGGGGGAAAATTGGGGACAACTGTAATTGAACAACAATTAAACTTTTTTTTTTAGATTTTATTTATTTATTTTAGAGGAGGGAAGGGAGGGAGACAGAGAGGGAGAGAAACAGCAATGTATGGTTGACTCTCACATGGCCCTCACTGGGGACCCAGCCCGCAACCCAGGCATGTACCCTGACTGGGAATCGAACTGGGACCCTCTGGTTCGTAGCCCGCGCTCAATCCACTGAGCAACACCAGCTAGGGCTAAAATTTTTTTTAAATTGTCACATCTTTAAAAATCTGTCATAAGTATCACTATACCTCACTGCCTCCAACATGAAATATGGTACTTGTATGGCGTGCGCATGTGGACATATTACCATATACACATGTGTTAAATCTAATTACATGTAGTTCTCGGTGTGCTGAATTCCATTCCCTTTCTAATTTAGATGCATACATGCACACTGGCACACCGTGTGCACACATCCTGAGATGGTGTAATAATGATGGAGTTGTTAAGCCCTATTCAGTCTTGATAAAGTCACTATAGGAGGCAGGGGATCCTTTCAACTGCCTCAATTTGTAACAGAGAGAATAGCTGCCCATTTCCCTTATGTGTTGGCCACCACTGGCTGCAGATCTCTTAAGCTTATTTCGGCTCAGAACTGAAATCCTAAATGAATTTAGAGACTTAAGCCTCCCAACTCTTATGGTCCTCAAACAGATTCTGAGTGGTTACAAGTCCTCAAATCCTTAGAATTTATTTGAACTGTTGAAGGATATTACCTTCTCCACAATGGGACAGGCAAAGATTGCCTTGAAAGGTGAATTTTCGGCAGGTGTGTGTCTCCCAGACTGTGCTTATTTTGTAAGGGGTGAATTGTCTAGGTTGTGCTGTGCAGTGCTCTGGTACTATACTTGCGCTTATGCCTTGTAAGCTATTGTTGACTCCTTATGGGTTGAATGCGTTATGTTTATATTAGGTTATGCTTTGGCCGTCAGTTAAAAATCAAATCATGTGGTGCTTTAATTTTCATAATGCCTTGCAAACCTCATTGCCTAGAAAGCAGGTGATTTCTGAGATGGCTGTTGAAACTGCCGAGATGCCATGTGGAAAATTTCCGTGAAGGTGTGAGCTTCATCCAGCCCTAGTTTCGGCAGCACTAAAATATGTTGTTGATCTCAGGCTGCTAGGTGGTTCAACTTACTAGGGTGAGAACATCTAAAAATAAACGGGAGGAAATGCCACGTAGCAATGACCTTTTGATAGAAACATTCTATGTCTGAAACCTGAAGTAAGCGGCAGCACATGAGCCATAGGGGTCTGACAGGAAAGCATTAAAAGCCATCCCTGCTGGATGAGGGAAGGTTTTCATTTTTTCTTATTGCTAATTGATGAATTTCACTATTGTTTTAAAAGAAATATTCTTATGCCCAGAGAATTTGAAGGGCTGATATTCATGTATAGACAAAATCTGACAGTGGGTCATCTGGAACATAGAACGTATCATGAGGATTATAAGAACTGCATTCTTTTTAATCTATATCTCACCCAGGGAAATTTATGTTATAAAAATATGCAATCTATTTTTGACTACAATTCTTTTAAAACTTTACTTCAGACATTTTCCAGCCTGTACTAAATGTTCCACATAATAAAGCCTGTCTTCTCTCTACCCTCCCACCCTAGTCCCCCTCTGGAACACTAATGGCAGTTTTTGTTCCACTTTAGATAATGAGCAGGTTTAGCTGCAGGTTTCAAGAGGATTGGTGCTATCAGTTAACAAAAACAATGAAAGGGAACTGGACTCAGTCCCTGTTTCCTATTAACCGTTTCCTGAGATGGGGAGGGCACCATGTACCCATTAACATATCTCAGAGAGATATGAGCAGAAGTGCCTGCTCAGTCTATTTTAGGTTTATTAAATAATAACATTTCAAAGGAAGTGATTTGTTTCCTTTTACCGGGATTGAAAAAATCAGATTATTAGTCTGGCTCACCAGTTCAGTATGTTAGATCCTATTACCAACATACAGATGTTACAGACCATTTGTGTGACAGGCAGTGATACGGCATCTCTTGGAGCAGGCCAGACAGATAGATCCAGCGGCCCCTTTTTCTCTGTGCGAATTTTCTGTCCATGACCACTGGGAAATGAGCAAACGGATCACTCAAAGGTCTCTGCTTACAACCTCACTCAGTGTCAAAAAAGAATGGAGCAAGCATGCGCGCTTACGCGAACTTTCATTGGCTGCTCCAGGCAGGTAACCCACTGTCCTCCACAGCCCTTATTTCCCCGACAGCCTGGCAGTTACTCCTTTTCTTTATCATGGTCACATTTAATATTACTCAGCATTTTGCACTGGTAATCGTTTGAATAAACATCATTCATATTTTCACCAACCAGTAACAATTTGCCATTCTGAAAAGAAAATTGCTGTATTGATTTTTGTACAAATAATTTATGCTCACCTTAGAGAATTTAAGCAGTGGAGAAAAATGCAAAATAACATTTAAGAAAAAAAGTCTACTATTTAGGAATAATTATTACTCTAGGTTAACATTATTCCAGACTTAATCCAAATAAATAACAAAAAATAATTTTACACATATTAAATTATACTAAGGATGTCTTCAAAGATAAAAGAACATTAATTTTACTTTTACTTGAAATCAAGAGAGTGATTATAATTATATTAAAGGAAATTTTGAACTTCAAATAAATTTGTCTTTAAAAAATTTTATTTTTTTCTAAAAATATAAAAATAATTAAGACATTGAAGCCATTTTAAAAAAAGAAAACAATACATTTACATTTTTAAGCAGTTGAAACCTTGCTGTGAAGAGAATGATTTTACCCTTTGACCATATCTTCTCAGCTCTCCCACCCTTATATCCTGGTTCTTGTTGCTTATGAAATTGATTTTGAATTTTCTAGAATTGTAAAATTCATATTTAGTTTTATAACCCTATTTATCTTTTTTTTTCTTCATTATTTTCTGTCTAAATGGGTCAGCTTCCCGAACACAAAGAAGTTGACTTTTTTCACCACTTCATCTTCATCACCTAGAGTATTGCCTGGAAGAGAGTAGGCGGTTAATATTTACCCAATTGAATTTTGTTTATCTCTGTAGTATTTACTGAGTTGAATGAATACAGCCAGAATGATTTCTGTGTTCATTTCTGTGTCTTTTAATATAGGGCCTCTATATCTCAGGTGTGTATGTTAATTCAAATCTATAATTTCACTCTTATGTGGAATCTAATGAACAAAATAAACTAATAAACAAAACAGAAACAGACTCACAGATAGAGAAAAAACTAATAGCTATCAGAGGTGAAAGGGGTTTTGAGGTTGGGTGAAGGGATTAAGCAAAAGCAAACAAACAACAACGAAAAACCCTTGTAGAGAGACAACAGTATGGCAGAGGGAAAGGGGCTTGGGGGCAGATAGAAGAGGGTAAAGGGGGATAAATGGTGATGGAAGGAGACTTGACTTGGGGCGAATGCACAACACAGCATACAGATTATGTATTATTGAACTGTATGCCTGAAGCCTATATAATTTTACTAACCAATGTCACACCAATAAATTCAATTAAAAAAATCTAAATTGTCTGGGTTTGGGGTTTTTTTTCCCCTCCAAAAAGAGCTCTGGCTAACATATTCCTGGAACTTTTCTCATGTTTAATAATAACTTAGTAGAAAATAAAATGGCATTGTATCTTGTGTTGGTATAATGTGGGTATAATGGGTCACAGTTTCTGCCCTCAGGACTTGGTAAGCATCAGTCTATTTTGCTTTGTTTTTGAATGTTGAGGTGAAACTTGAGGCCAGACTGATTTCTTCTTACTTTTGTAGGTGGTGTTCTTTATTTCTGCCCTGAAATATGCTTAAAAACTTTTTTTCATCTTGAATGTTGTCTATTTATTCTCTTAGGATCTTTAACATATTCATTATAGTTATCTGAAATTCCCTACGGAAATGTCAATACTGGTGTCATATCTGAATCTGGATGAATTATTTCTCTGGCTCTTTGGAAATGTTGTTTTGTCTTGCCTTTTCACATGCCTAGTAATTATTTGTTGATGGTAGCCATCTTGTGGGGGAGAGTAAAAATTGAACTAAATAGTTCTTATTCCCAGAAGAGGGTATGACTTTTTTTCTCAAGAGTGATAGAGTGGGTGTTTGACTTAATCTGGTCTGGAGTTGGGCTGAACAGGAGTTTTATTGCTGCCTTGGTGATCCTCAATGTACCACCAGCATCAAACCTCTCTAGATACCACGTGGTTAGGATGAGGGCAGTTTCTCTAAGTGTGTGCTCCAACTTCATTCAGCCTTTGGTCATTCCTTTGTGCTGCAACTCAGGGAGGCTCATCCCTATGCTCCTTGTACAGTATTTCCTTATTATTAGTCTGCTGGTAAAAGTGCTATGGCATTGCATTCTTTGTTATTCTGATTAACTCTCAATTATAAACAACACTGTGTCCTTGGGCATCAGTGCCCTAGTCATTTTAGTGCTCATATTCCTACCTCAGTTGTTCTGGTTATAGGATGCATTTCTCTTCTTTCCCCAGAGGCAAAGACCTTTTTACCTCTTCCTTTCCCTTAGCCACATGAATTTTTACCAGTGAACTAAAAGTGATCAATTTTGTCGCCCTTCCCCTACAAATTAAATCACTTATACCATCGGGATCATGAGTGGAAGGATCCCAGTAAAGATTTGAACCGCCATTGTGGCTGCTGTCACCCTCCCGCTCCCCTACACGCATCATGAAAGACAACTTCTCAGGACTCTCAACAAGCAGGGGGCCCATGGAGCGAAGATCAGAAAGAGAATACATACGCTCTTTGCATATTCATCCTGATGGGCTCCCATACTCTCTTAGGAGCCCATATTTACTTCCACAATTTGTTAACTATTCTAGGTGAATTCTTACTGGTGTTGAGTTGTGTTTGCCTCATACAAGAAATGTTAATATACAGTCTACTCTTGAAGGCTTCTGAATCTGTGCAAGTGTCTCTTTGCACCATCCAGCAAAAAACAAAACCTATTTTGATACTTAAAAAAAATAGTACATTTTATTTTTGAAGTTCAACTGCTCAATACAAGATGTCAGTGTGACCATTGTTGTCACATTTTCCTGTATGTTCTTCATATATTTTTAAAATTATTTTATTATTGTTCAGTTACAGTTGTCTGCATTTCCTCTCCACCACTCCCCCTTCTTGCCCCAGCCGAACCCACCTCCCTCCCTTGCTTTATAGTAGTTCCTGAAAACCCTTTCCCCATTGTCTCCTCCTACTTCCCCTTTGGTTACTGTCAGATTGTTCTTAATTTCCATGTGTCTGGTTATATTTTGTTTGTTTTTTTCTTTTGCTGATTATGTTCCAGTTAAAAGTGAGATCATACAGTATTTGTCCTTCACTGCCTGGCTTACTTCATTTAGCATAATGCTCTCCAGTTCCATTCGTGCTGTCACAAAGGGTAGGGGCTCCTTCTTTCTCTCTGCTGTGTAGAATTCCATTGTGTAAATGTACCACAGTTTTTTGATCCACTCATTTACTGATGGGCACTTAGGTTGCTTCCAGCACTTGGCTATTGTAAATTGTGCTGCTATGAACACTGGCATGCATAGGGTCTTTTGGATTAGTGTTTCAGGGTTCTTAGGATATAAGCCCAGCAGTAGAATTGCTGGGTCAAAAGGCAGTTGCATTTTAGTTTTCTGAGGAAATTCCATACTTCGCAGTGGCTTCACCCATCTGTATTCCCACCAACAGTGCACTAGGGTTCCCTTTACTCCACATCCTCTCCAACACTTGTTGGTTGATTTTTTTTATGATGGCCATTCTGAAGTGGCATCTCATTGTGGTTTTATTTTGCATATCTCTGATGGCTAGTGATGCTGAGCATCTTTTCATATGCCTCTGGGCCCTCTGTATGTCCTCTGTGGAGGAGTGTCTGTTCAGGTCTTTTGCCCATTTTTTAATTGGGTTTTTTGTCTTCCTGGAGTGGAGTCGTGTGAGTTCTTTATATATTTTGGAGTTCAAACCCTTGTCCAAGGTATCATTGGCAAATATGTTTTCCCATATGGTTGGTTGTCTTTTCATTTTAATGTTGTTTTCTTTAGCCATGCAGAAGCTTTTTAATTTGATGAGATCCCATTTGTATTCTCCCCTTTGTGTTCCTTGCTTTAGGGGACTTATCAGTGAAGATGTTGCTGTGTGGAATATACAAGTCCACTGTAATCAAAACAGCCTGGTACTAGCATAAGAACAGACACATAGACCAATAGAATAGAACAGAGAGCCCAGAAATAAACCCAAGTCTCTATGGTCAATTAATATTTAACAAAGGGGGAAGAAGCATAAAATGGAGTAAAAATAGCCTCTTCAACAAATGGTGTTGGGAGAGCTGAACAGTTACTTGCAAAAAAATGAAACTTGACCACTAACTTACACCCTACACAAAAATAAATTCAAGGTGGGTAAAAGACTTAAATATAAGTCATGACACCATAAAAGTCCTAGAGAAAGACATACGCTCTTTATCTTTTCTTTTCTTTTTTCCCACAAAAAATTTCTTGAACTACATTACTGAATAAAGTCTTTTATTAGTTATTAATTTTATGAATGGGTGTTTTTACTACAGGGACAGAAATTATCATCATAATGGAACGTATTCGTCTTTCTTTTACTCATTCACTTGTCTCTAGTCTTGACGCTCATTTCCTTTTAGTTTGATGATAACAGCACTTCCCCTCTCTGAGTTCTTCAAAATCGAAGGCTCTCCATTCTGTTACTTTCTTTGTTCTCATCTCACTTATTTGTCAGTTTTGTAGAAATGGCTTTAGTCTTCAAGCTTTTTCCTCAGATCTCAAGTCACTGCTTTGTATTTTATTCTTTTATTTTATTGTTCATCTTTGAGCTTTTGTTTTGCTGAATCAATGGGCTTATTAAGTTTTTATATAGCATGAAGCAATTGTGAGGAATTCCCCACTTTTACATAACATTTATTTTGTTCTAGTTTAAGATCTTTGTCTTTTGTTGGGTACATTTCTTTCTCTCTTTTTTCATGTAATGTGCTTTTTCAGTATGTTGTCATGCTCTGTTCAGAATCCAGAAGCCACATATGCCTGTCTGCCCAGGAAGCATAAGCCAGTACGTATTCTATTAGACATTAAAACTTTCTCTACACTAAACTTTTTATCTTCCTCCACTCCACAATGACCAATATACAGCATATGTTGATGAAGTGCAGTACTATTTGCCTACTTTGCCAGTACAGAAAGCTAGAAGTCATCCATGAGTGTTCCATTTTCTTCATCTCCAAAAGGCCTTTGCTGTTATTTAGGCAACACATGTCGGGGTCTGATCTTAGACAGTGATAACCTGGATGTCCAAAAAACAAGTTTAGGAAGGATTTGTGACTTATTTGTTGCATGACCTTGCTCACATAAATTAAATGAACTAAGCTTTATTTTCGTCATTTTAAACTGAGTGTAATATTATTGGCCCGCATTTCATATTATGGTGAATTTTAAGTGAAGGGATAACTCTGGGTTTTTCATAGTGCTCCATTTTGCAGAGACCAATACCTGATAAAGTGTTCAATAATAGATGGTGGCTGGTATTATGCATTTCAAGTGGATTAACATGCCAAAAGTCAAAGAATTAATAAGTGGCAGATTTGGATTTTGAAACAAGGCCATCTGAGTTCCAACATTAAATTCTTTTCTTATCATGCCATTGTTTCACAGGTAGACTTAGAGCGAGCAGAAGGCTAGTGGGCAGGTGAGCACCAATTCAGCAGTAAGTCAATATACCTCTAAATTGAATGCAGTTTTTTGTTTTGTCACAAAGCTATGGAGGATTCTATCACCTGTACTTTTAAACATTTTCTGGTCAAGATATGTGACTTTTTATTTTTATTTTGACTTCTCCTGCTTCTGTGCTATCCACCGAGGAACATTTGCTCAAAACTCATCATTTGCACCTTTACCTATATTGATAAATCAGACAAGGCTTGTGGTCATAAATTGTATTTGTCCCACCTGGATTAGAAGACAGACCATCAACTGCACCGTGATTTCATGCCCAGGAAGCCTCAAGAAACATAGATCAGTTGGCAGACAGACTGTGAAACATGCAATGTTTATGATGATCTGCATTGTACAATCATATGAGATAGATTGCATATATAATGCTCATCAGTGTGAAGTCATCTGGGGAAGCATCTGCTGAATTTTGTTTGCCAGCTTGAGGAAAAGATATTGCCAAAATGTTGGCAAAGGCATTTACATCCTTATTGTATGAAGCAAATTTATACTCTTTACTGTGACTCCTGTAGGGAAAGGAAAGCAACACCTCCCCATAGAGGTAACCATGGGGCCACACCCACTGCTCTGCACTGCACCAAATAGATGCCATATGCCACAGAGTCCTCAAGGGGTTCGAAGCAGAGAGCCTTATTCTAATGGAGTAATTTTCTTTAATGTAAAAACACAGTTGGAAAATATTCTTCTTAAGCAATAAGAGCATCAAAGTGTGCATATTACATATACACCTAAGGACATGAGTCTATAGATGCGGTACTTGTAGTGATTTTTAGGGGATCACACAAATCTATCAATAAAAGGAGAAAGTGATTACCAGATATAGACTACATTAGTTTTTTCCCTGCTCATCTTTCACATAAGTTACATACATACAAAAATAAATTATTCATTATAAAAGTGTATCTCTGGAAATGCATATTTAAAGAACCTTATCAAAGCATAAACTCTCAAGCTCAGATGGAAACATAGCTCATTATAAATTGCTAAATTACAGCATCTATTTCATCCATATGATTTGAAGAAAATTTCACAATTCCTTATGGTTTCAGCACAACATAGAAAATAAACATTCTTTTCTGTAGGCTGTCTTTATCTTGAAAGTTTCTCACATAGTTTACTCAACTTGGAACGAGATGAAATCTAAGACTAAGAATCTTGTTTTTTGTCTGTCCCAACATCTTCAGTACTTGGGAAACATCACACACTAGCAATGTACTCTTTAAACCAAGTTCTAACTCAGTGTGTGTAGTGGCCAAACTATTTCCCACGGGGGCAATAACTTTTGCTCATTTATTTTCATCAACAACATATTAAGCCATCGATCTACTTGTAGCCTCACAGTAAATGTTCTGATCAGATCAATTCCAACTGATCTTCTATGTGCACCTCAGTATATGGAGATTTCAAAGCTCCCTGAAATGATCTCCTTTAATAACTACTTCTGGGTTCTTTCCCAAGACAGGGAACATACCATTAACTTTATCAAGGCTTTCAATAACACCTCACTCTTCTTTATATAGAAATTTAGAGGAAAGTTGTTTTTCATTTGGCCCTTACTTCTTAAAAGAGAAAATACATGTTCCCATTATTTTCCTGCAGCCAGTGATGTCTTAACCACATTTCCATCACGGCATCCACAATCAAGATTCTTTTTTCCCCAATAGTATGACTAAATTTGGAAACTCCTTAGTCATAGATGAATTAGGCAAATATTTCTTCCTATCTTTGTGTAATAAATTTCTTTTCATGACCCGATTGTTCATGGCATAATCTCAGTCTGAATTGCTCTGATGGAGTTGTGATTATATTCCTCATTCTTTTTACCGGTATCTAAACATAATGCAAGGTGATGTTTTGTCATGACTAGTTTCATCTGTCTTGAAAAAGCTTAGACTTTATAGAATTTGACTTCATCTCTCAGAGTTTTCTAGAAATATAGGATATTTGGCATAATAATACATTATAAAGTTCTCTTCTTATTCCCATATATAGTCATATTTTAATCAATTAATATTTAGTTATGTTTAGCAGTTAGGATACTAAAATTGGTATATACACATTTAAAAGATTACCATGTAGATTATATTGAGTGAAATATTTAGAGACACATTTCGAGTAGGAGGCTAATTAAATAACTGGAAATTATGAGAGATTTCATCTCTATCAAAATATAAATGCTTTTTGAGCAACTTAGAAATTTGAAGAATTATATTGTCAGTGTGACAAGGTCAGCAAATGCCCAGCAAATAATCTAATATTTTAGAGTTGTAATCTGGTCAGTTTTTAGAGAAATGTTAAATTGTAAGCCATTTGGTAGCAATTAGTAAATTAGATCTTACTTAATGATAACTGAGTAGTCTAAAAGCACAAAATTGCGAGTAATGTACAGGCTTTACCTTTTCCTCCCTGCTCCTGAATCATTATTTGCATATCTATTATGAGTAAGGTGTTTAAAAAATAGCCAACAGATTTCTATCTATATATGTGCCATAAACTTTTAGTTGAATTTCTCTTAGAAATCCAAAATTAATACCCACTGAGAAACAAAGCTGTCTAGTTTATAGTGTGTTCATTCAGATTGATTTGATCTAAAAAATCATTAAAAGATGAAACTTTCTTTTCATTTCTACTACATTAAATTCTGGTTCAGCTGGATTACGATTTATTTTCTTTGTTTTATGTAGCTATGATTTCACCCAGAATGAAAATGACTTTATAAGCAATTATAGAAGAAGTTGACGCTTTGAAGGTTATAGGACTTAAACTTTAATAGGCATAACAAGTCATGATGACCCTCTATTATAAAGGATATAATTTAAAATGTGTGCCACATGGTTACAATGAGAATGAGTGTATCAACTAAATGCAAAAAGAAAAAAAAATCAGATGACTTCATCAGGCAGAATCAGTGTAATTCGGATTGGGGATGAACCTAAAACCTGTGAAAAAGATGATGTTTCTGATATTCCCCATGTCTTCCTTACAAATTGAGTTTTTCTTTACCAAGCACTCTTCACATCACTGTTCCCTTCAAGCCAAAATTAACATTTAAGAGATTACTGTTTTCCCTACTCTAAGCAAAATTGAGCAGTTAAGATATTTTCATAGGAATTCTATGTCTAAAACTGATTTTTTTTTCATAGTGCCTACTCTTTATAATCCTCTGAACCATCTGAAGAAAAGGCAAAGAATGAATATGGTAACAAGTATTCTGGAAAATTATTTTTATTTATCCATCCACTTTGTGCAAGTCATTGTAGAGTGGACTGTGATATGCCAAACTAAATAAACAAAGTTTCTTTCCTTTTTCCTGTAGAGAGAGAGAGAGAGAAACATCGACCGTTTGCCTCTTGTATGTGCCTTGATTGGGAATGAAATCCACAACCTTTGGTGTACTGGACCACGTTCCAACCAACTGAGCCACCGAGCCAGGACAACAGTTCCTTCTTTTAAGGAGCTTATAATCTATTAATTTTTCACAATAAACCTACTAGTACAAGCAACTTGTATATGAATAGCAATATAGTGGCATCAAACCAGAATATGGTATAGTCTACATGAGTAATTCCATAGCAGTATTCTATAGGAATTCATAAGGGCTGTGCATTCAAGTTATAACAGACTTCATGGAAGTATAATTAGTTGTTAGTCCAATAAAGTGTCATTTGCTGGTTTTCTTAAAATAAATAGTCCAACAACCAAATTTGTTCTACTTTCTAATTTTGTGGTTTATTAGAACAAAAATCACACTCATTTATTTATCTTTGTCTATGGCTGCTTTCACACTACAAAGGCAGAATAAAGTATGTACCCTTTTCAGAAAAAAATTGATCTGTTTCCTTTGGGATTAAAGTATTAAAACATACAATCTGGTTGGACAGGGGTAATAAGTTTAAGATAGGTTCATTTCTAGATATCATGACTTCGAAGTAATTGTGTGGTATCCAAGTTGAAGCATAAAAGGTAGTTGATGGGGCTTTAGAATTTATAAAAATGTTCCAGGCTCAGCCTACTGTTTTGATCACTTTTCCATAGTGATGTTATAGTCGACATTTTGTGATATAAGATATATATTCTTATGGATATTTTTTAATGAAATAAAAAAACCCAAAAGTCTAAGGACTTTTGAAATTTTCTTTAAAGTATATTTTAGAAACTGAAAATAGCTCAGGTTATAGGAGGTTAGGGAATGAGAGCTGAGAAAATAAAAGCATGTTCAGGAAGTTAGGTTGTAAATGGAGAGAAAGAAATATGAGTGTAACTTGAAGGGCATGAAAGTCACATAAAGATTTATTTCAAAATAAGAAGAAATCCATACAAGTGAATATTTCAAAGCAGATTGAAGAAGTCACTGAAGGAAACATGATGAAATATTTTGGTGAGGGGAAAGGATAATTGAATGTGTGCACATGTGTATATGAGAGATCCCAGAGGAACTGGTATTGGATAGCACGGATGGAGGGCAGAGCTTTTTGGTTATAAGTAACCGAAACCAGTTCGAATTAGCCATGACCAAAAGAAGAGGATCCTATTGACTCATGTAACCCAGCTATTCTCTTCTCTTCCTTCCTCTCAATTTATATCTTGGCTTCTATGTGTCTGCTTTAGCCTTTGAAACTAATTCTCTAAATTATGTGGCAAACCATGAGGCGCCAGTTGCTGTTAGACCCAGATCCTTGCAAAGTCTCATTCTAGGAGGAAAGACTCCATTTGGGAAAATTACAACGAAATTCTGAGGCTCAGCTAGATTCACATGTGTGTACCCAAGAATAAACACCTTGATCTTATGCCCTAACTGATGAGGATATGGTAACTTCTTTGTCCCAGCTTCAATCATGTGTTCACCCTTCCAGCTAATCACTGGGGCTAGGGCAATAAGTGATTGGCTCAACCTGGATCAAGGGTCCTCCTTTAGGTTTATCAAGGTGTCTCCCCCCGAAAAAAAAGGCAGAGCTCTAATTCAAAATCCTTCTTAAAATAAGGGAGAAGAAGACATGGTGGATAATACAGTCTTGTCCGTTGAAGGAATTGTTATGAACTGGTAGCCATTGTGATTTGTGACTCTTACAAGCCAGGCTGCTAGTCACTAGTGAGTACCTGTCTGGCTAGACTGATTCACTGTGGTGTTTCAGACTAATTGGTTGTGGCAGCTGTCATAATTGGTTGAAACTGTGTGTTAAAGACTTTAAATATTAGTTCTCTTTATGAGAGGATAGTCTTAGAAATAAATGATGTCATCTAATTCCCTGAAATAGGAAGGGAAGAGGAAAGAATAACAATTGACATAGAGCTTTAAATCCGTAGAGAAAATAAAATAAGAAACCTCACTAGATTTGATTAAAAGAATAAATGTACTGGCAAGTCAATTTTATTTTAGAGATAAATTGTGATACTGTAAATGAATACAAGACTAATACTTGGCAATAGCTGCTTTAAGCACTTTGCATATTGTATTTTACTAAAACTCAGCAGAACCTTTGAGGTAGGTGTTATTATTATTTTATAGACAAAGGAACTGAGGATTGGAATACTCTTGTGTTAGGTCACTATGATATGAGTAAACCTGAGCACTTCCTGTTGTATTCTTCTGGCTCTCCTAAAAATTGAAAAAAAAAATACATTAGAGATTAAATTTAAAAAGCAAAGAAAATAAGTTGATTATATCTATTTTCTTTTTTTCCTCTCTTCTGTTTTTTCTCTTAAAGATAACCTTTTAAAAAATTTTGCATTACTTTTAGGTATACAAAAATGTTGCAAAAATAGTGCAAATTTCTTATGTTCTCTTCACTCAGTTTTCTCTAAATTAATAGCTTATAAAAACATGGTACTATTTTCAAAACCAAGAAATTACTGTTGTAACATTGTTATCAATTAAACTACAGAATTTATTTGTGCCCTACCATTTCTCTATTAATAATCCTTTTTCTCCACCAAGATCCAGCACAGGATACCACATTATATTGTGTGCCTCTTTATTTTTGATATTTCTCTCTCTTTTTCTCTCTTTCCATCTCTCTCTCTCTTTATTTTCCTCCAACTTTCCCATGCTCTAACCAGCATATCTTCTTTTTCCTTTTCCAGCTTTTTTCTTTTTCCCCTCTCCATTGTTTTATTTTATCTGATTATTTCCTGCCAAATTGATACCATTAAATAAAGGGAAATATTTTGAAGGGTATTGAACTTGCTTGGGAAATTTCACTGTGGCCTGACAAAGAGTAGTTTAACATGGGATTGTTAGTATTGCTTTTTTTGTTTTATTGTAATAAACTAGGAAAATTTGGTATCAACTCCGTCTCACTTCATCTCCCTTTAGAACCACAACCTGAAAAAGTACATTTGTTCTCTCAGTCACTGGTTGAAATCTAATTCCCCGTAATATAAAATGTTTTTTAAAAAGTGAATTTAAAACCAACTTTTCAAATGTAGGATTTTAAATTGGGGACTGCCATTGTACTCTAAACCCTTGAAGATAGTACCTCTGGTTATATAGGTTGGTTGATGGACTAGAGTACGTTTCTTTGGGAGTTTGTGCTAAGGATGAATTGTGATGCTGCAGTGCCACATGGTATCTTAAGGTCAAAGCAATAGGCATAAAACCCAGATTTTTAGAGTAAAGTCAAGGCAAGAAACCATCTTATACCTCAGTCAGACAAAGAAACACACTGCATGCGTTCAGCCTGAAGATAAAAGGCAATTTTATTGGCAATTTTTTTGAGTTTTTCCAAGTAGAGGAAGGGGTTTTAAAGTGAACGTGATTGTGGAGAGGTGGTCAGGAGTACAAACATCCCTGAGGAGGAGGATAATAACTTCTAGAACCAAACCTCAGTTAAAGATAAAAATGAAGCCTAGCAAAATAAAAACAAGTGCGTGGAGAAAAGACAAACTATGTTGGACATTAGAGTCACTTAAGTGCCTTTTCCTTTTATTTTGTTCTAGTTTATTTCAAAACAGAAGCAAGCACAGAGATCCGGTTAACTTTAAAAAGTAACTACCACCAAATGAGGAAGAATTTTAAGGCAATGTTATTTTCCCCTAAAGACAGTGGAAAAATCACAGCACACTTGTTTAAGGTGACATATATAAGTGATGATGCAGCTCCCAACGAGTGTCGAGGGATGTGCTGCACTGTAATTAGATTGGCACCCTTCACAAAGTCGCTTTCTCGCTTCCTCACACTTAGATTCTTTTAACTCAGTTGGCTTATAAACAGCTCTGGAAAAAAAAAAAAAACCCACACAGTATAAACTTCATCATCCTGTGAGTCCTGCAATTTAACATGCATGAAAATTACCCCTATCTTTTGCTTATTTTGTTTTCCAAGACACTGATTTTTCCTTTGCTTAAACCGATGGAGCTCACCCACTGCTCTACCACTGACCCCATCGTTTGTGAATGCTATTAATGGGCTCCCGTGGCGGGGCGGGGCCTGTGGGTCCTGGAAGGCAGGGCTTCCGCGCGCACTTCACTTGGTGTGAGAGGTATTTCAAACAGTGTCAGTGCACAGCAGATAGAGAACTGTTTTTATTGTTTATTTGTATTTATTTTTATTTTTAGCAATATAGTACATTTGTCAAAAATCAAGTAATATTTCACAGCAGACCCTACCTCAGCCACTCAACTGAGAGCAGACACACTCAATTTCTACTCCCCAGAGGCAACGTCTTTCTTATCTTTTAGATATTGATAGAGGACTTTTTAACACACAAGCTGAGAGGTGGGTACTGACAGGAGCCTGAGGAGGAGAAAAGAAAGAAGCTCTCAGGTAGACTGAACAGTTACCACAGAGAGGCAAAAGGCAAACAAAATTCTGAAGAAAAAATTGCAAGGTAATTCATGTGGCTTACTTTAATTGCTCTCTTTATAGGTAAGGGGAGGGTATAGACGAGCACAAGACTGCTAGGAAGCGAGAAAAAGTTTTCCATCTGATCTGGATGCTGCTTAGTGGAAATTGTCAGTGGTGCCACTTGGGAGTGAGAATGTGTGGTATCTGTTGGCAGCACCAGAAGGAAGGAAGCGTTCATTGTGCAAAAAACAGCTGCAAGTAGCCAGTCAGGCTTGCAGCTTTGATTCTCATTAACCCTGTTCATTGTGTTGGCAATCTTTAACATTCATTGGACCAGTCTCTAGGGGAGAATGATATGCTTAAAATAGGGAGGAATCAAGGCTTAGGTAGAAGAAATTGATCCTAGGAGCCCCCTTGAGTTGTCTTAGAACTTTATATTAGAAGTTATAAAAACAGCAGCAGCAACATCCCAGTATCCAGTTGTAGTATAAGAAATACATTGGCCTTTTGTCCCTTCTTCCTGAGATAAAACGTCTAAAATTATTGGAAATCCCCGAATGATAGAGATGTCTTTTCTTATTCACAAAGATTCCCCTTTGACTTAACTGAGTTTATGCTAATGTAGTGACTTAGAATGGGTCCCCTATATAGTCTTAGGATGAGGCTGGTCACCAGAAAGATAAGTGATTACAGGGCTGGAACTTCCTATGTTAATGAACACATCTGGGTCTTGCAGAGTGGCGCCCCGAGAAGACGCATGGAAGCTATGTGCGCCACTACCCTGCCCCTGCACATCTCCCTAGGAATCCCTTCCATTTGGTTGTTCCCGAGTAATATCCTTTACAATAAACTGAAAAATCTAAATGCCTTCCTGATTTCAGTGACCAAAACCAAACTTAGGAGGGGGTAGTGGGGACCCCTAATTTATAGCTGGTTAATCAGCAGTCTAGGTGACAACCTGGGACTTGTAATTGGTGGTCAGAAGTGGGTGCAGTCTTGTGGGACTGAGCCCTTTACCTATGGCATCTGTGCCAACTCCTTGTGCTTAGTGTCAGAACTGAATTGGAGGGCACCAGTTACTATCCAGAGAATCAGAGAATTGCTTGTCGCTGTTGGAAAACACTCCAATCAAGTTTCTGTTACTATTTCCCACATGCCGGAACATGGAACGCTTGCTGCTCAGACCAGCGGTGTCAGTCTCCTCGGGGAGCGGGAGGAACATGCAGAATCTCAGGCACCAGCCCAGACTCACTGCTTCAAAGTCCGCCTTTTACCAAGTGCCTCAGGTGATGCATTCGCACTTTATAGTTTGAGAATCACTATGGGGGAAACTTTACAAAATTCATCTTAAGATTTATTACCCAACTTAAGAGCATGCATTTATAAGATCATGAAGCCTAAGCAGGTATATCTCTTGGAGTTTTCAAAGTAAAACTGAATTTGCTTATGAGACCTGCAGATTTTTAGACTATATCCTCATTATGCAGGGAAGCAAGGCCTGTTAAATTTGAGGCTGCTCACTCAGTATTCGAGTCCAGTACTTCACTCAGTATTCAGAAGTCGGGTGTAGGCCGGGCAGTGTAGGTTGCTCTATTCTCTTCCTTTAACATTTTTATGCTGGCAAAATTGTGGGAAAACAGTGAGCTATGGAACAAATCACAGTAGAGACGCAAGGAAGGCCACTAAACTGAGAGGGGGAAAGAGATGGCATATTTTGTTTTGGAG
Organism: Micronycteris hirsuta; assembly: GCA_004026765.1. Classification (NCBI taxonomy): domain Eukaryota; kingdom Metazoa; phylum Chordata; class Mammalia; order Chiroptera; family Phyllostomidae; genus Micronycteris; species Micronycteris hirsuta. The sequence continues at coordinate 21,835 of PVJI01023164.1, forward strand.
ACATTAGTGAGTTCAAGAGCAGGAAGAGATTTCTTACAATGTTAAGCCGTTTTTGAAGATTCTCTGCTACCTCCTCCAAGATCCTTTTCTATATATTTACTATTTTCCCTCCAAAGTCTCTTTTGTCACTTCTTTCTCAATGCTAAGAGACCATTTGGATTTATATGCAGAAGGCAGTAGAAAAACCTCACTCTTCCTCAAGCACAAGCACTGAGAAGGTGGTGGAAGAACATGTTATTGGAAAGAAGACAAGATGGAATTAGAAATGAAATGAGGAGAAGAGACAAGTAATGAAAAAGGGCAAGAGGGTATTAACCTCTAACTAGCTGAGGAAAGAAAGGATACAAAAATGGGTCTGTGTTCCCAGGAAAATATTTCATATCTGAATGTATAAAAATTTGCATGCCTACATTTGCTTCTAATCTTGAGAACAGACAGCACACAGACTAATCCTAAATTGTAGCAGGGATAAAAGTACATTCCAGTTTTGCTCTAATTCTCCTTCCTCACCACCTTCTTCAGAAAGAATAAGGTGAAAAATCATTACAAAGGCATTTCTTGAAGGGGTTTATCACCCACTTTTGTTCTTACTGCGCTCAGGCCTGTAATTTGAACTGTTTCGTTCTGCCTTTAAAGAATGCATGAAAATAGGGCCAAAATGAAAGAGAATTTGACTAGTCAGCAAACCACAATCAGCTCGGTTCTCCACATTTATGAAAGGAAATCAGTTTTTGCATCCCATCAGCCATGATAGGGTGTCATAAATTTGGATTATATGTCAATTATCCAAATTTACCACTCTGTACTTTCTCCTTTGCATATGAATGGGGATTTTAATGTAAAGCTTTCTTATGGACAAAACTTCCCTTCAGAACTATGTTTTAACCACCATCCCGGCAACTTCATGTTGCCAAATCTCTCTTCCCAAGGTCGTCAGTTTCACCGCATCAGTGGAAATGAAGTGGTACGTATGGTTCTGTGAAATCAAATTTCATGCTCTGCTGCTTCCATCTATGCCTCTCTGCTAATTGATCAAGTTTTCAATTAAAGTCTTCCATCTTTGTTTTAATTCTTTAAGGCTTTTATTCCATGAGATGATTTCATGAGATCTGAGCTGCTCTAACCGCTGCACACCACCCCCTTATCTGCCCAAGGTGCAGTTGCTTGCATTGAGAAAACACTGGTAGTTTTTTTTCGCTGACTTCATCCCATTTCTCACAGTTAAATATCTCTGTAGACTGGCTTTGTCTCCGTTCAGCATCTTTAAAATTTTGATGTATTCGTTTAACAGGGAATTAACTTACTTCATGTGTTATCAGAGATTTAAAAAGAAACCCTCTTTGCGCACTCTTCAGCTGTCTTGTTCAGTAACAAGCAAATTAGAAGTATAGTCTCCTAAGCAGCAGCTAAAAATTGACTGTAGTTAATAAATGGCAGGCACATGACATTCCCTTTTACATAGGGTGCTTCTCAGTGGGGTCTCTTTAATGAGATGTAACACCACTTGATCACTAAAACCATTTGTTGTTCCTGTAGATCAGTTAAGGTGCTAAGACAACAGATGTATGTAGCCTGCGTCTCTCAGGTTACACTGACTACTCACTTTTATGCTTAACAAGGAATGTTTCATCCCCAAAGCTGCAGTAAATCAAACTTGCCTTGAAATTCATGAATGGGTGGCCTATTAAAATATAATAGTTATTAAAGTCAGCATGTATTTAAAAACCCGGGAAAATATGCTGACAGGATCAATGTAAATAAGGTTTGTCTAGGAGGGCTTTGCTCTTTGCAAAATAATTCTTAATTTCAAAAAGAGGAATTTTAAATTGAATACTTTCAGTGCTGCAGGAGAAATTCTGACAACCCTGTTTTATTGAAGCCTTGGCAATGCATGGCAGCCTGAATTAAGGTTTACTGTTTGGAGGTTTTACAATATGAAATTCTCACTTTATGGTAATCGTCAAATGAAGTTTAAAAGTCCATAAAATATATTTCCTTTGCCTGCTTAAGATGCAAAGAGCAGGCATACTTTTTCACCTTGGTTGCGTGCTTCTTGTTGGAACCCTGGCACAGGTTGGGCCAGTGGCTCTTGGCACTCAGTCTGAGGCTCGCTCTTTCCTCATCCTGCAAGCACTCATTTGTGGAGCACACGCTGTTTTGCTTCTACAAATATGTTTTAAAGATTCAGAGCCTAC
>PVJI01023165.1:0-24025 GCA_004026765.1 Micronycteris hirsuta
TTTGTCTCTGTACTTTGCAACTTGCGTATTTAGCCCCTGTGCTTTGTCCTTGATTGTAGAACTTGTGTTTAGCTTGAATCATGTAACATTCTGTGCTTTGTTTTTACCAAATAAGATAGCTAGATTTAACTTCTGCATCAAGCTTCTGTAACCCTTACTTGCCACTAGGCCCACGTAGGCAGGGCGTGAGTCTTGTCACATAGGCAGGAAGTCCCAGGCTATTTAAACCCTGGAAAGTCTTTGTTTGGGGCCCTGGATTTGGAGATTTCTCCCTAGGGTCCGCATGCGTAATAAAGGGTCTGTGACTCATACCTCTCATCAGGAGTTTGGTCGCTTCATTTCCCGCAACAACAGTGAGCATCTTTACATATGTCTATCAGCCATCTCTATGTCCTCTTTGGAGAAATGTCTATTCAGATCCTTTGCCCACTTTTTAATTGGATTGTTAGATTTTTAGTGTTGAGTTTTAAAGTTCTTTATAAATTTTAGATACTAACCTCTTATCAGATGTATTATTATCAGATATAAATATGTTCTCCCATTCAAAGGGTTATCTTTTCATTGTGTTGATGGTTTTCCTTTGTTGTGTAAAAACTTTAGTTTGATATAGTCTCACTTATTTAGTTTTTCTTTCTTTTGTTTCCCTTGCTTGAGGCAATACATCAGAAAAAATATTGCTACAAGAAATATCTGAGATTTTACTGCCTATAATTTTTCCAAGATTTTTATGGTTTTGAGTCTAACAAGTTTTTAATCCATTTTAAGTTTATTTTTGTGTATGATATAAGAAGGTGGTCTAGTTTCATTTTTTTTGCACATATCTGTCTAACTTTACCAACATCATTTATTGAACAGACTATCCTTACTTCATTGTATGTTATTGCCTACTTTGTCAAAGATTAATTGACAATAAGCATGTGGACTTATTTCTGAGCTCTCCATTTTGTCTTATTGATCTATTTGTCTGTTTTGATGCCAGTACCATGCTGTTTTGATTACTATGGATTTGTAGTATTGTTTGATATCAGCAAGCATGATTCTTCCAATTTTGTTCTTCTTTCTCAAGATTTCTCAGGGTCTGTTTTGGTTCCATATAAATCTTTGGAATAGTTGTTCTAGTTCTGAAAAATATGCTAATGGTATCTTGATAGGAATTGCATTGAATCTATAGGTTGCTTTGGGTATTATGGACATTTTAATGATGTTAATTCTATCTATGAACATGGTATATACTTCCATTTATTTATATCTTCTTCAATTTCATTATTCAGTGTCTTATAACTTTCCAAATACAGGTCTTTAACAATCTTGGTTAAATTTATTCCTATGTATTTTATTGTTTTTGAAGCAATTATGATAGAATTGTTTTCTTAATTTCCCTCTCTGATAGTTCATTATTGGTGTATAAAAATGTAATTAATTTCTGGATATTTATTTTGTATCCTGCTACTTTACTGAATTCATTTATCAGTTCTAGTAGCTTTTTCTTGAAATCTTTAGGGTCCTCTATATGAAGTATCATATCATCTGCAAATAAGGACCATTTTGTCTCTTCCTTTCCAATGGATGCCTTTTATTTCTTCTTTTTGTCTAATTGCTAAGGTTAAGGCTTCCAGTACTATCTCTGTCGAATAAGAGTGGTGAAAGCAGCCCTGGCTGGTGTGGCTTAGTGGATTGAGTGCTGGCATGCAAATCAAAGGGTTGCTGGTTCAATTCCCAGTCATAGCACATGCCTGGGTTGTGGGCCAGGAACCCCGTAGGGGGTGCACAAGTGCAACCACACATTGATATTTCTCTCCCTCTCTTTCTCTCGCCTTCCTCTCTGTCTAAAAATAAAGAAAATAAAATCTTAAAAGAAAAAGAGTGGTGAAAGCAGACAGCCCTCTCTTGTAGATCTTAAGATCTTGTTCTTGATCTTAAGGGAAACTCTTGTAGCTTTTGTCCATTGAGTATGATGCTGGCAGTGAGTTTGTCATATACGGTTTTTACTGAGTTTAAGTATGTTATCTCTATTCCCACACTGCTCAGAGGTTTTTGTTTTTTTTAAAATAAATGGGTGCTGAATTTTATTAAGTGCTTTTTCTGCATCTATTGATACGATCCTGTAATTTTATCCTTCATTTTGCTTATGTGGTGTATCATATTTATTAATTTGTGAATATCATACCAACCTTGTATCCCTTAAATAAATCTCAGTTGATCATGGTGTATGATCTTTTTAATGTATTGCTGAATCTGGTTTGCTAATATTTTGTTGAGAATTTTAGCATCTATGTTCATAAGGGATATTGGCCTGTAATTTTTTCTCTTTGCAGTGTCTTTACCTGGTTTTGGAATTAGAGTAATGTTGTCCTCATAAAATGAGCTTGGGAGTCTTCCCTACTCTTGAATATTTTGGAATAGTTTGAGAAGGATTGTTGTTAGTTCTTTGAATGTTCAATAAAATTCATCTGTGAAGCTATCTATTTCAGGATTTGTGTTTCTTGGGAGTTTTTTGATTGCTACTTCAACTTCACTAGTTTAACATGTCTATTCACATTCTCTGATACTGATTTAGTTTTGGAAGATTGTATGTTTCTAGGAATTTATCCATTACTTCCAGATTGTCCAATTAATTGGCATATAGTTGTTTGTAGTTTTCTACAATTCTTTTTATTTCTTTGGTGTCAGTTTTACTTCTCTTTCCTTTCTGATTTTACTTATTTGGGTGCTCTCCCTTTTTTTCTTGGTGAGTCTGATTAAAGATTTGTCAATTTTGATTGTGTTTTCAAAGAACCAGCTAGCTCTTGGTTTTACTGATCTTTTCTATTGTTTCTTAAAGACTCTATTTCATTTATTTCTTCTCTGATCTCTAATATTTTTCCCTTCTACTCACTTTGGCCTTTGTTATTCTTTTCTCTTTCCTCTAAGTGTAAAGTTAGATTGTTTATTTGAGTTTTTCCTATGTCTCGAGTTAGACCTCTAATTCCGTCAATTTTCCTCTTAGGACTGCTGTTGCTGTGCCCCACAGATTTTTGGGTGATTGTGTTCTCATTTTCATTTGTTTCAAGGTCTTTTCTGATTTCTTATTTGATTTCATTGTTAATCCATTCATTTAGTAACATGTTATTTAGCCTTCTTTGTGTGTTTTTCAGTTTATTTGTTTGTTTTTGGTGATTAATATCTACAGTTTCATACTATTATGATCAGAGAATATACTTGATGTGATTTCAATCTTCTTAAAGTTATTGAGACTTGTTCTGTGTCCTAACATGTGGTCTAGCCTAGAAAGTGTTCCATATTCACTTGAGACGACTATATATTCTACTGCTTTGGGATAAAATACTCAGAAGATATCTATTAAATCCATGTCATCTAGTGGATCATTTAAGGCTATTATTTCCTTGTTGATTTTCTGTCTGAATTTTCTGGAAAGTCTATCCATTGATGTCAATGGGGTGCTAAAATCCTCTACTGTGACTGTATTACTGTCAATTTGCCCCTTTATGTCCATCAAGATTTGCTTTACATATTTAGATATTGATATGTTGGGTACATAATGTTTACAGGGTTATAGCCTCTTGTTGGATTATTCCCTTCATCATTATGTAGTGTCCTTCTTTGTCTCTTATTATAGCCTTTGTTTTAAAGTCTATTTTTTTCAGTTATAAATATTGCCACACCAGTTTTTTACCTTTCCATGTGCATGTGATGTTTTTATCCATACTTTTACTCTTAACCTGTCTGTATCTTTCATTCCGAGCTGAGTCTATTATAGAGAGCTTATATATGGACCTTGATTCCTTATCCATTTAGCTACCCTTTGTCTTTTTTATATTTTATTTTGCTCATGTGTCTTGGTAAGAAACCTCTTTTTCAATTGAATTTATCAGGGTGACATTGGTTCAGAAAACCACACAGGTTTCAAGTATACGACTCAACAAAGCATCATCTGCACAACGCATCATGTACCCATTGCCCCAAGCAAAGTATTTTTCTGTCTCCAACTTCCCTGCTTTGCCCACCTCCACATAGCCCCACCCCCCTTTACTTTCAGCTATCACCACACTATCATCTAGATATATATTTTGCTTAATCCACCATTTTTTTATCCAGTCCCCCAAACTCCCTCTCCTCTAACAGCTTCCAGTCTCTTCCATGTATCTATGTCTGTGATTCGGTTTAGTTCACCAGTTTACCCTATGCATTTTGATTGGAATATTTAAGCCATTTACATTTAAAGTGATTTTTTTTGTGTGAAAAGTGATTATTGATAAGTACATAGTTATTGCCATTTTATTCTTTTAACTATGATCCTCTGTTCCTTCTTATCCTTGTCCTGCTCCTCCTCCTCCTCCTTCTTCTTCTTTTCCTTCTTTTTTGTGCAGATCCTCCAACATTTCTTGTAATGCTGATTTGGTGGTAACAAACTATTTTAAAATTTTATTTATTTATTTATGTTTTATTGTTGTGAATTAAAGGTGTCCCATTTCTCCTGATTACTATCCCCCACACTCCCTACCCACCTCCACCTCTCACATTCAATCCTGCCCCTGTTGTCTCTGTTGATGGGTCCTTTATACATATTCCTTGATGATCTTTCCCATTCTTCACCCTGTTATTTCCTTTCCCTCTCCCCTCTGGTGACTGTCAGTTTGTTCTTTATTTCCATATCTCTGGTTATATTTTGCTCCCTTATTTGTTTTGTTGATTAGGTTCCACTTAAGGGTGAGATTATATGGTATTTATCTTTCACTTCCTGGCTTATTTCACTTAGCATAATGCTCTCCAGTTCCATCCATGCTGTTGTGAAGGGTAGGAGTTCCTTCATTCTTTCTGCTGCATAGCATTCCACTGTGTAAATGTAAAAAGAGTGAGAGAGAAAGATGAACACAGGTACAAAGGAGAAAAATGGAAATGAATAAGTACCTATTAATAATAACCTTAAATTTAAATGGATTAAATGCTCCAATCAAAAGACATAGAATGGTGGAATGGATAAGAAAACATGACCCACACATATGCTGCCTACAAGAGACCCAACTCGAAAGAAAAGACCTACAAAGACTGAAAGTGAAAGGTTGGAAAAAATATTCCAAGCAGACAGGAAAAAAAGCTGGGGTAGCAATACTTATATCAGACAAAATAGACTTCAAAACAAAGGCCAAAAAAGAGACACAGAAGAACACTTCATAATAATCAAGGGAAGAATCCATCAAGAAGACATAAACATTGTAAAAATATATGCATCCATCATAGGAGTACCCAAATATATATGGAAAATCTTGGAGGACCTCAAGAAAGAGATAGAGAGCACCACAATTATAGTAGGGGATTAACACCACACAGTTAACAATGGATAGATCTTCCAAACAAAACAAGGATATTGCAGCATTGAACAATGCCCTAGATCAAAAGGATTTAACTAATGTATATATGGAACCTCACATTCCAAAGAAGCAAAACACACATTCTTTTCAAATGCATATAGAATATTTTCAAAGATAGATCACATGATAGTACAGAAAACAAGCCTCAACAAATTCAAGAAAGTTGAAATTATATCAAGCATTTTCTCAGACTACAAGGGCCTGAAACTAGAAACTGACCTCAAGGAAAAAACTGAAAAACATTCAAATTCATGGAGATTAAATAGCATGTTATTAAACAATGAATGAGTTAATAGTGAGATCGAGGATGAAATCAAAGTTTCTGGAAACAAATGAAAATGAACTCACAACAACCCAAAACCTATGGGACACAGTGAAGGCAGTCCTGAGAGGGAAGTTCATTGCAATAAAGGTCTACCTAAGAAAGATAGAAACATTTCAAATAAACATCCTAACCCTACATCTACAAGAACTGGAGGAACAACAACTAATAAAGCTCATAGTGAGAATGAAGGAAGTAATGAAGATCACAGCAGGATTAAATGACATAGAGACTAAAAGAACAATTCAAAGGATCAATAAATCCAGGAGGTGCTTCTTTGAAAAAATAAAGAAAATCAACAAGCTTTTAGCATATTCATCAAGAAAAAAAGAGAGAGGACCCAAATAAAATCAGAAATGAAAGAGGAGAGATTACAACTGATACCACAGAAATACAAAGAATTGTGAGAAATTACTATGAAGAACTATATGCCAAGAAATTTGAAAACCTGGGTGAAATGGACAAACCTCTAGAAAAACATAATCTTTCAGAACTGAATGAAGAAGCAGCAGAAAGCCTGAACAAACCAGTAACAGCTGATGAAATTGAAGCAGTAATCAGAAAACTCCCAATTGGTTTTGACTGTGTGTCCTTTATAACTGTTCCTGAAAACCCTTCCCCCTTTCCCCCTATTATCCCCTTCCACCTCCCCTCTGGTTACTGTCAGTTTGTTTTTAATTTCAATGTCTCTGGTTATATTTTGCTTGCTTATTTGTTTTGTTGATTAGATTCCACTTATAGGTGAGATCATATGGTATTCGTCTTCCACGCCTGGCTTATTTCACTTAGCATAATGCTCCCCGGTTCCATCCATTAATCTTTGCCATTTTAAATATGATGTGTCTTGGTGTGGTCCTCTTTGTGTTTATCTTGTTTGGGACTTTCTGAGTTTCCTGGGCTTGTGTGTCTTCTTCATTCACCAAGTTAGGGAGGTTTTTGGTCGTTATTTCTTCCAATAGGTTCTTGATCCCTTTTTATCTCTTTTCTTCTAGTACCCCTATGAAGCGAATGTTATGCTTCATCTTGCCCCAAATGTCCTTAAAACTATCCTCATTTTTTAAAATTATTTTCTTTATTTTCCTGCTTTTTTGTTCTTTCTACTTTGTCTTCCAAATCACTGATTTGATCATTTGCTTCTTCCAACTTACTCTTTATTCTTTCCAGTTTTCCATTTCAGATATTGTACTCTTCATTTATGACTAGCCCTTTTTCATGGTTTCTATATCCATTTTTATGGTGTTGAAGATCCTTATAATCATTACTTTGAACTCTATATTTGATAAATTGGTTGCCCCCATTTCATTTAGCACTTTCTTCTGAAGATTACTCTTGTTCTTTCATTTGGGGCCTGTTTCTTTGTCTTCCCATTTTTGCTGTTTCTTAGTGTTTGTTCCTATGTATTACATTGATCTGCTATGACTCTCAGTCTTTGTGGGGTGACCTTTTATAGTAGGTGTCCCGTGGGGTCCAGTGGTGCTATTTCCTTGACCACCTGAGTTTGGTGCTCTGGGAATGTTCCTTGTGTGGGTTACGTGGACCTTCTGTTATAATTGAGTCTTGATTGCTATTGGCCAATTCATACCTAAGATTGGCTCTCAGGCTTGCTGATTATGAGACTCAATGCTTACCATGGCACTGTGATGTCATGCAGGTGCTAACCACACAAAGAAGTATTTGCCTCAGTAGGTTTTGGTGCCTGCCAAGATCTCCCTTTGGATATGCCACTAGTGAAGCTTACTGGATCTTGCTCTGATATTTTCTGAAACTGGCCACTGGCTGTGTTGGTTCTGTGTCTCTTAGGAGAGACTCTGCTGCAGACCAATGTCAGGCACTGTCTGTGACTGTAACCTGTTTGGAGCAGACTTGATGTAGCTCTTTTGTAAATCCTTGGTTATAAAACTTCCATTCATCTAGTCTTCAATTGGTTATTTAGGATGATTCTTCTACAGTTTAGTTGTAATTCAAGTTTGGTCCTGGAGGAGGTGAGTATAGCTTCCATCTACTCTATTGCTATCTTGGATTCTCCCTATCACTATTTTTTGAGTGTTTACTTTTTCTCAGGACTCACTACTGAGTTACAGAGATGAGTAAGACTATTGCTGTATGGTATTTTGTTTTCTTTGATTTTACTAACCCTACGAATATGCCTCTGATATATTCATAGCATCATGATGACAAATGTGTGGTGTGTTCTTTACTTTTAAGCTCTAGATCATTCAAATGGGTCATATTCCCTGGAGAATATGCTCAGTAGATTTAATATTCAAAAATTGTATCAAGTTGTGTGCTAAGTGAGCAGAGCCTCTTATCTTCCTTCAGAAAAAGCTTTAAAATAATGATGTATTCCATATGTTTATGGAAGCATTATTTACAATAGTCAAAATATGGAAGCAACTGAATTGTCCATCAATAAAGAAATAGATAAAGAAGTGATGCATATACTCAATGGAATATGATTCAGCCATAAAAAATAATGAAATTTTGCCACGAGTAACAACATGAATGGACCTATATTGTATTATAGTGTGCAGACAAAGACAAATGCCATATGATTTCATTTGTATGTGGAATCTAAAAAATAAAATAAAACAAACAAGCATAACAGAAACATACTTATAAATACAGAGAATGTTTTGACAGTTGACACATGGAAGGAAGAGGATTTGGGAAGATGGGTAAAAAAGGTGATGAGATTAGGAGGTACAAATTGGGAGTTACAGAATTGTCATGGGGATGTAGGGTACAGCATAAGGAATATAGTCAATAATATTGTAGTAACTATGTATGGTATCACATGGGTACTAGATTTATTAGGGTGATTACTTCATATGTTATTAAATGTCTTAATCACTGGTTTGTACACAAACTGTAATTTAAAAAATAATTTAAAAAATATGCATCAGTAAGTAATGCAGACTATGGTATATTTTTTCTTGGCTTCAACAAACATTTGAAACTCTGAAAAAAAAGTTGCTTAATGTTCATTTTCTTCTGGCTGGGAAAATAAAGACTGAAGGTGAAATTATGAAATTCATTTTTTTTAATTTTTTACTTTTTTACAGTATATTTTATTGATTATGCTATTGCAGTTGTCCCATTTTTTTCTCCCCTTTATTCCCCTCCACCTTGAACCTGCCCTCCCACCAGCTTTCCCCACCCTTAGTTCATGTCTATGGGTTGTACATATATGTTCTTTATCTTCTCCATTTCCTATACTATTTTTAACCTGCCCCTGTAGATTTTGAACCTAAAATTTATGTTTCTTATTGCCTCTACCTTTTCACCCATTCTCCCCGCTCCCCCTCTCTACTGATAACCTCCATGTGATCTCCATTTCTGTGACTCTCTTCCTGTTCTAGTTGTTTGCTTGGTTTCTTTTTGTTTTGTCTATGTTTTTAGTTGTTGATGGTTGTGAGTTTGTTGCATTTTACTGTTCTTATTTTTGATCATCTTCTATTTCTTAGATAATTACCTTTTATATTTCCTATAATAAGGGCTTGGAGATGATGAACTCCTTTAACTTGACCTTATCTGGGAAGCATTTTATCTGCCCTTCCATTCTAAATGATAGCTTTACTGGATAGAGTAATCTTGGATGTAGGTCCTTGCCTTTCATGACTTGGAATACTTCTTTCCAACCCCTTCTTGCCTGAAAGGTTTCTTTTGAGAAATCAGCTGATAGTCTTATGGGAACTCCTTTGTAGGTAACTCTCTCCTTTCCTCTTGCAGCTTTTAAGATTCTGTCCTTCTCTTTAATCTTGGATGACGTAATTATGATGTGGTTGGTGTGTGCTTCCTTGGGACCAATTTCTTTGGGACTCTCTGAGCTTCCTGGACTTCCTGGAAGTCTATTTCTTTTACCAGAATAGGGAAGTTCTCCATTGTGTTTTTAAATAAATTTTCAATTTCTTGCTCTTCCTCTTCTCCTTCTGGCACCGCTAAGATTTGGATGTAGAAACATTTAAAGTAGTCCCGGAGTTTTCCAAGCCTCTCCTCATTGTTTTGAATTCTTGTTTCTTCATTCTGTTCTGGTTGAATGTTTATTTCTTCCTTCTCCAAACCATTGATTTAAGTCCTGGTTTCCTTCCCTTTACTGTTGGCTGCCTGTTTATTTTCCTTTATTTCACTTTTCATAGCCTTCACTTTTTCCTCTATTTTGTTATCATACTCAACCATTTCTGTGAGCATCCTAATTACCAGTGTTTTGAAATTTGCATCTGATAGGTTGGCTATGTCTTCATCAGTTAGTTGTATTTTTTCTGGAGCTTTGATCAGTTCTTTCATTTGGGTCATTTTTTTTTGTCTTGGCATACCTGTTATGATGTAAATGGCAGAGCCTTAGGTATTTGCCAGGGTGGGGCAACCTACATCATTGTGTTGTGGCATGCTTCATTGTGGCACTGTATGTGTGGGAGTGGCCATCGAGGTAACAATGCCACTTGCTCAGCTCTTGACTGGCTTTCAATCACTTCCCACACTACCCACAAGCAAATTGGTCCCTTCTGGTGCTGATTCCTGGGTGGGTGGGTCTTCGTACATTCTAGGACCCTGTGAACCCCCCAATGAACTCTCCTGTGAGGCTGGGAGTTTTTTCTGCTACTGCTACACTCACGGGTTTCTATAGTCAGAGATTTTGAGGCTAGTTTACTGTGCTGGAACCCTGGGTTGCGCTGTCTGTCTCACTCCCTAGTTATCCTTCCTGTTTTATCTGCATGCAAATGTGGGGCTGCCAGCACTGCCTGGCTTGCCTGGTTGCCAGCCGCTGCCTTACAAGGTACCATCTCCTCCCCAGGTGCTCTACTCTCTTCCTCCTAACAGTGTGGGTGGATATTTCTTCTTTAACTCCTTGGTTGTCAGACTCCATACAGTTCCATTTTCAGGCAGTGCTGGTTGTTTTTTGTTGTTAAATTTGTTGTTGTCCTTGTTTTGGCTGTGTGAGGAGGCAAAATGTATGTACCTATGCTTCCATCTTGGCCCAAAGTCTCTGAAATCCATTTTTTTAGGTTGGTATCTTTGCACATGGGAATTATTTGTACTTGTATTTTCTATTGTGCCAACCAAAGCTTTACTTGTGTCTTTCAGCTTAGTATAGTTTAGAATGTTCTTGCCCAAGAATATAGAGATAATTTCCTCTTTTTGTGTGTGCCAGCTTTGTGATTTAAGCTGTTACTATTAGTCTCATTAATAATCACAAAATTTCTCACCTTTTTCTTTTTTAAAAATTATGTTTTAGAGGCTCCATCCATCCATTCACTATCCACTCAATTGTGCTAAATATTCTATTGGTTCTAAAAATCTCCATAGAAATATAATAGTGTATTGTTCTTCTGTGTGCACTAGTCATCATGTTCTAGATAAGGAGGGTTTTATAGCATAATCTAGTTAAAAAGATGCTCATGGGACAAGAAATATGGTGAACCTTATAATTGGACTTGGTTACTATATTTAGAGAGGTTGTGTAGAGGCCTCATTAGGTTGATAATAATGAAGTTATTATGGTAACTTATTGGCTGTGATAAATGCCAGTCCTTTTGCCTTGAATACTGGATTTTCAATAAATACTTGATAATTTGAAGATGGTTGGTAAAAAGTCTGCATATATGATACATGATAGTAAAGTTTTAGATTCAAGGCAAAATAGCTCATTGGACATTATTGCACTTTTAACTTTAGTAATATGATACTACTTTGTCATTATTTTAGGACTTGTTACAGAAAAGGATTAATCAATGACAGAGTACGGGGTGAAACGGGGCTTCTTATTTCCCTTCTGCTCCAAGTACACAGTGTTTTCTTAAAAGAAAGATTCTGTATTTCAGAAAAGTGGTATTATCTTTGTCTTTCTCTGGATTCTAACAAATACGCTGTGGCCACCATTTGCTGAGAACAATTCCAAACTCAGGGAGGGAGGTGTTATTTCTCTTATAAAGCAGAGAACTAATTATTTCTTCTGTCATATGAAGCAATAGCAAAGGGACATCTAGCTCATCGTGACCCAGTATAAGTCACTCCTCTATTTCCTTGCTCTTATTTTCTGCATTGCTGCAGCAAAGATCTGTGGATCTAAGTACAGCATCCTTTTGAGGGAATGGAAAATAGTTCTTGCTGTCTCTCCACGGAAAGTGGGAAGAGAGTGGAACTGACACAATAGTTTGGTGTGTAAATAGTGATCCCATTTATGTGATTGGAACTGCTTTTCTGCACAAGATACTTACAAGAATATTGATTGGGTTACCTGCTATTAACCTCGGTAGGAATTTCATAACCTGGGGTTATAATAATCTCAGGAATTCTCCTGACATCATTTGTCCCTGCATAATTTCCCCCCTTACCCTTAGAAACACCACTAATGGAACTGAAGTGCTTTTGGATGCAATTGTTTCCTAACTGGATGGTCTATTCGAAAAGCACCTGCTCTGTGCCTTGGCTTCATCAAGAAGGAGTTCCTGCCAGGTGAGCACCCAAAAGAAATTTACATTCTACTCACCACCTCCTCCATTCTGTCACCTACAGAAAATGACCATCCTCTGTTAGCTTTGATCCCAGAAAACTGGGTTGAGGCAGAAACTTTATACATAGGAAGAATAAGTAAACAGTAAATGGGTAGATACCTGGGAAGGTAGAAAAAGAGGGCAAGAGGAAATGTCCCCTTGTCTTACTCTGCATGACACAAAGAGTTATGTCACCATGACAATGTCCTAAAGACCCAAAGCAGTGACTGTTTGTCAATAAAATGTGTTTCAGTTTTTGTGCTTGGGGGTAATATCATAAAAGTCTCTCAGTAGTCTCAACGTGAAGAACCATTGCTGTGACTAGTGTTGACTTTTGGTCCTTATGTATTTTCCCACCCTTGGATTTTTTCAACATTCATTCATCCATCCATTCCTCTGAAGACCAAACACTTATGAAGTGTCTGCTCTGTGCCTGGCAGTGCACTGGGCTCTCAAGATGCAAAGGTGGAGACAGAGGAAAGTGGGAAGTGAATGGATGGCTACCACATAGTGAGACATGATAGTTGCAGGAATATTAATGTGAAGAAGTCTTGGACACTCCTAGGCCTGCTGGATGCAAAGCAATGGAGTAGAATTTACAGAGTTGAGAGTTAGGATTCCAGAGAGACAATTGGAGTCCTAAGTTCAATTTCACTGAAGCTCCAGTTTTATGCTTCAGAAGATCACCTCACCGCTTACATAGTGGGATTTTTAGGCATTTTAGTACAACCCTCTGCTGTGTCCTACTCCAATAGAGAGTAGGCATTAATTCATTAGATATCATCATTCTTGTGGCTCATTTCTTGGTTAAAATAAAAATTTATTTATGGTGGAGCCACCTTAACTTGATAGCTCATGTGAAGGTCTCACTGCTGTTCAAGAAAGTTTGGATGAAGGGTGGATGGAAAGAGTGTAGAGAACAGACCTATGCTGGCTAGGGAAAGAGAGAAACCTTAAAATAGAAGCTTAATGACAAACTTCCTTCAAAGTTACCACTTGGCAGCTCTGATTACTGCTCTTGAGTGCAGACAGGCCTGAATCACTTGCAGGTGCTATCTATTCTCATTTTACCTTTTGTCTTTCATGGGAATTCACACTATAGGGCCTTCAGGACAAATCATTGCATCTTCTATAATTATTGGTGCAGAGTCTGTGGGACATGATGCCTAGGGGAGAATTGGTACTCTAAGGGAATTGCATAAAGGGGATGTCTGGGACATAGGGAACTCAGGGCTAGGAATTAGCCTGCAGAAGTCATTCAATCTATAGCTTTTATTATTTAGATAAATTGGAGACTCCGGTCCTCAAGGTTCCTTACATCTAGCCCATTAGCCCACAGTGACCGAGCACTGTTTTCTGCACTGGTGGATGCTCCTTTCACCAAGATCTCCCCACATCCCATTCTGCTGTATACAGAAGAAGGCCACCCACAGTGGGGCTGGACGGCACTCTGCACACCATCTGCAGTGGCTGGATCTCTCTTTCCTGCCCAGCTGCAGGAAGAGGCATGAGCACAGGAGATGGGCTTGAGAGAGAACAATGAAAGAGTATTTTGAAGCTGGAGAAATTTGCTGCAATGTAAGTTTAGGTCAAAGCCTTAGCTGTAAATGGTAGTGTTGGTGGAACCTGATTTTTGGCAGTTGTCAGTACAGATCTGTTAGCAGGCAAGGCTATGAGCTCATTGAGGAAGTGGATGCCAGCTAATTCTCCTGGGTATCCCAATACTAGCAGAGCATAAGATGTACAGCCAGGGGACAGATGCTCATTGAATGAATGCATTAATGAAAAATGTTGCAATTTCAGCTTAGTCTGTACTGTGCTATGGTATGGTGCAGTGTGGTACAGTACAATACAGTATAACACAGCACAGTATGCTATAGTATAGCATAGTACAATATATTGCAGTACAGTGTACTACAGCATAGTAACTATAGATAGTACAGCATAGTGCACAGTATAGTACAGAGCAATGCAGTATAGTATAGTATAGTATAGTATACTATGGTGCAGTACAATACAGCATAATACAGTATGCTATAGTATAGTACAGTGTGATACAGTATAGGATACACTGTAGTCTAGTATAGTCCAGCATACTACAACATAGTATAATGTAGTACAATATAATATAGTGCAGTATAGTATAGAACAATGTGGTACAGTATAGCACAATACAATGTATTATTCTATGGTACACTATAGTACAGTACATTTTAGTACAGTATAGCACAGTAAAGGATATGATATAGTATAGTATAATATTTGTACAGTATAGTACAGTATATCACAGAACAGTGTAACACACGGTATAGTACAGTATATCACAGAACAGTGTAACACAGGGTGTAATAGAGTATAGCACAGTACAGAACAGTACAACAAAGTATAGTGCAGTGTGGTGCAATACAGTATAGAAAGAGCAATACAGTGCGATATAGTATAGTACAATATAGTGCAATGTAGTAAATTACAGTGTACTACAGTATAGCGTTCTGTATAGTCTAGTACATTATAGTACTTGCAGTCCAATGTGGTACAGTATAGCACAGTACAGTCTAGCATAAAGTATAGTAGAATACAGTACAATATATCAAAGTGAAGTATAGTATATATAGTGTAGTAGAAAGTAGTACAATAGCGTAGTATAGTATTGTGTGATATAATGCAGCATAGTACAGTAAATATAATGCAATACAATCTAGCCTAGTACAGTATAGTAGAGCACAGTGTACCACAGTATAATAAAGTAAGTATAGTACAGTACTTTACAGCCTTATACTTTTTTATAGCTATGTGGTATGGCATGGTTTGGATATACTGCCATCTGTTGAAACAGTACCCTACTGATAGACTTGTAGGTGGTTTTTGGCCTTTTGTTTGTATAAAAAAATGCTGCTATGAACAGCAGTCTATGTATGTGTCTTTGCACATGTGTGTGATTTCCCTATCATCCTTATTTTCTGAATCAGAATTAGGACCTACGGTCAGAAGGGCCTTGCTGAAACCTTTCCCATTCTAAGTGTCATATGATGCTGTACAGCTGGCTAAGGTCCTGGAGTTGTTGAGTATACCTAAGTGGCTCCATATGATACCCAAATTTATCTAGCCAGTCAGGTTTCAGATGGTGGACCTCAACCTCAGCTACTTCTTCTGTAGGCCGTGAGGCTTAGGCCCATGTTCTGCTTGCAGGCCAGGAGGTGGGGCGGGGCGGGGGGGCTCTCCTGGCCTGCTGGTGGAAATATATAGTTCAGCACAGATTTGCAATATCAGCAACTCTTCATCAATCTGGTGAGACCAAAGCCAACTCTCAAAACAAACATTTCCTGCGTGAACAATGTGTTTGTTATGTTTTCCTCATTTGTTTATGATGGCTGTGTCAGCCACACTGATTTACATAAACACTGCCAATCTTGGGATGTTACACTCTCAACAAAAGTAGCTGAGTACAAACAGCATTCCTCAGTTTTAATTTATATTTTCTAAACATTGAAGATGTTGATAAAATGAGCCAACAAGAAAATGCTACAAAGGAGACTATTTCAAGGGGCGATTTTGATTAAAATGCATTCCAGATTGACAAAATGTTACAATATTAATGGAGTGGATCATTTAAATGTCATATTTGGCTCCTACAGAACCACAAAGCAAACTAGACTCAAATGTTTGCAGATTCCAGACCAAAAATGTACAAGATGATATACATATGCATTTGTAATTGAACTAGTTCTATTGTTCTTGCTCCTCTATCACTGATTTAGTTGTTTATTTTTGCACATGCTGTGCTGCTACTGTGTTGCAGCCTTAACCCTGGACATTGTTGTTTTGGAGACATGAAATTCTGAGATGGTATGCCCTTTGCCCTTTCTATGAGCCATGTTGGTTCATGGGACAGGGCTACCAGGGCCTAGAGATGGGACACAGTCTTGCCCTGACAAGACAAATGATTGATTTGGAACCTCTAAGTAATGTAATTCTGAGATCGGGTGTTATAGTCCAAGAGGGTGTGATTGCAAATATTAGACAAGGATTTGATCAATTCTGAATGCACCAACTGATTGTGCCAGAGACAGGCAGATTTGATCAATTCCTTACACTGTATATTGGCTACCAGGATATTGGCAAAATCTTGCCATTGAGTCATTTAAAATAGGTTAGAGTGAGCAGTAAGTAGGGTTAAAACCTTCCATAGTAAGAGATGATATAGTCACCTTTGAATGTTAACAATGAGACTTTATTATGGGTCATAGAAAGAGGTAAAATGGAAAATTGCATCTTTATCTTTAAATAAGCACTTGAATTCAAAGACAGTGTCCTTGGAATTAGCTGTGGATGCCATAGGACCCAGAGTGACTCTGGTCTGTTGCCCCTGTGGGTGGGAGACTTGCCTAGTGCAGTTCCAGTCCTTCCTGGGCTGTCTCAGCATCCCTGGGGATTGTTTGGTCCAAAAGCTGTAATTGGATCAGAACCTCAGTGTAAGCACAGTAAGCAGGAACTCAGCCAGTGTTCAGTGAGTCCAATGCCTGTTCAGGAATTTGAGAAACACTTCTGCTGCCTGGAGTTGCTGCCTTTGCATCCCATGTCCAGACATGGCTTTGTACTAGAAGTAGGCTGCCACTTTAAGTCTTTATGTATAGATTTGAAATGGGAATATTAGTATTCAGCACATTAGGTTGCTTTAAAAATTAAACTATGAAACTCTTAAAACAGAGCTTATCACATAATAAAAAATCTGTAAATGGTAGCCGTTTTTATCATTGCTGCATTTGTTTTTGTTTTTAGCTCATCAGCTTGGTTTCTCACAAAAGGTCATTTACATCGGCTTTTGTCATGGTGTGGATCAGCACAATCAGGATGTTGGAATCAGTCCCAGCATATATCTGAAGTCTTTCCAGCTGATAGAGGGAGTAGGGCTCAATCTAGGTCCAGAGATCATCGCTTAGATACAGAAACTTTGACATAAGGAGAAGGGAAAAGGAAACAGAATTAGTTACTTCTTTGACTAATGACTAATTAAGAAGGAGGCATAGACAGTAGTATTTCTTTGTAGTGGTAAAATATGTTAATTCTCTAGAATTTGGTATTTGATATAATGGCAATATTTAGGACTATTTTGTAGGTGAAGAAATAAAAACCAAAGAGACTAAGGAACTTGTCCGATGTCATACAAATTTTGGCAACATCTTCAAACTCATGCCAAACATGGTCTTTTTCAGTCAGACTTTATATGAACACTAAGCCATGGAGCCCATTTTATGGTGGAGGGGAAAGAATATGTACGGTATACAATATCCAAGTTAGTAATTTGTTCAATAGCTTTGCAGAATGTTCATAAAGGATGAATAATTCCCTGCTCAGGAAAGAGTAGATAGGAAGTAGTAAAAATGACAAAAAAAATACCTTTTTTCTGTATTCTAATTAGGCTTTGGGTACTGATGAATTGTCATTAACTTTTTAAAAATTAAATTTATTATTTTGAGATAATTGTATGTTCCCATGCAGTTGTAAGAAATGATACAGAGAGATCTCTTGTAACCTTTATCTGGTTTCCCCCAACAGAAATATCTGAAAAATTATAGAACCGTATCACAACTAGGATATTGACATTGATATGAAGTACAGAATATTTCCACCACTACAAAATCCTTCCTTTTCCCTTTTATAATGATACTTATCACCCTTTTCCTGTGCACCAACCTGAAAGTGGACAATCACTAATTTGTACTCCATTTTTGTAATTTTGACATTTCAAGAATGTTATATAACAGGAATGTGCAGGAATGGTGTGGGACATCTGTGAATTTGATTTTCTGGCAGAATGAGTTAACCAAGACGGGAAAATTAATTTCTTTAAACAGTTGTATTAAACATCAGATGGAAAAAAAGATCATAGTAATAGTCTTGGAGAAACAGAAAATACTAAATACTGCATCACTGCTCACAACAGATAAAAAGTGAACAATCTAGGAAAAGACAAGTGATATCAGTGACCATGTTCCACTGTGATGTCGCCTCTAGAGTCTTGTTGGCTACAGAAATTCTAGACTAGAATGATCATGAATTTGTCCCAGGAGTTTGTAAGAAGCCTTATGATCACGATTGTGGAAACATATTTGAAAATTAGCTGTTCCAAATTATTTAACAGAGCATGGTCAGGGGCTGGTGTTTCTACTCACAAAAGTGATTTTTTAAAAACATATTTTATTGATTATGCTATTACAGTTGTCCCATTTCCCCTCCTTTATTCCCCTCCACTCCGCACTCCCCTTTCCCTGCACTTTAGTTTTTGTCCATGGGTCAGACCCAAAAATTCTTTGGCTTCTACATTTCCTATACTATTCTTAATCTCCTCCTGTCTGTTTTCTACCTACCATTTATGCTACTTATTCTCTGCACCTTTTCCCCCTCTCTCCCCCTACCACTTCCCTGTTGATATTCCTCCATGCCTTATATAAATCCCTTTAACATTTCATATAATAAAGGCTGGATGATGATGAACTCCTTGAACTTGACCTTATCTGAGAAGCACTTTATCTGCCCTTCCATTCTAAATGAAAGTTTTGCTGGAAAGAGTAATCTTGGATGTAGATCCTTGCCTTTCATGACTTGGTATACTTCTTTCCAGCCCCTTCTTGCCTGAAAGGTTTCTTTTGAGAAATCAGCTGACACTCTTATGGGAATTCCTTTGTAGGTCATTGTCTCCTTTTCTCTTGCTGATTCTAAGATTCTCTCCTTATTTTTAATCTTGGGTAATGTAATTATGATGTGCCTTGGTGTGTTCCTCTTTGGGTCCAAATTCTTTGGGACTTTCTGAGCTTCCTGGACTTCCTGGAAGTCTATTTCCTTCACCACCCTGGGGAAGTTCTCCTTCATTATTTGTTCAAATAACTTTTCAATCCCTTGGTCTTCCTCTTCTCCTTCTGGTACCCCTATGACTTGGATGTTGGGATGTCTAAAAATGTCCTGGAGATTCTTAAGTCTCTCCTCATTTTTTTGAAATCTTGTTTCTTCATTCTTTTCTGGTCAAATGTTTTTTTCTTCTTTCTGGTCCACACCATTGATTTGAGTCCCAGTTTCCTTCCCATCACTATTGGTTCCCTGTACATTTCCCCTTATTTCTCTTAGCATATTCTTCATTTTTTCATCTAATTTGTGACCAAATTCAACCAATCCTGTGAGCATCCTGATTACCAGGGTTTTGAACTGTGCGTCAATAGGTTGCCTATCTTTTCGTAGCTTAGTTGTATTTTTTCTGGAGTTTTGATTTCTTTCATTTGGGCCATTTTTTCCCCTCCCTTTGTCATGCCTGTTACATTTAGGGGGCGAAGCCTTAGGTGTTCACCAGGGCGGGGTAACCCATGTCACTGTGTTGTGACACTGCTGGTGGGGGCAGGGCCTGAGGGGGAACAATGGTGCCTGCTCCACTCTCTGCTGACTCTCAGTCACTTCACCCACTACTCACAATCAAATTGGGCCCTTCTGTGCTGATTCCCGAGTGGGCGGGCTCGTATAGTCCTAAGTCTCTGTTGGTCTCTCCAATGAACTCTCCTGTGAGGCTGGGAGTTCCTCCCACCACTGCCTCTACCCCCACAGATGTTTTCAATTGGTGGCTTGAGGCTTTATTTCCCCTCGCTGGGCTGCTGGGCTGCTGGGCTGTGCGGTCTGCTCTGCTCCTCAACTTTTTCTCCCGGTTTATCTGCACACGAATGCGGTACTGTCTGCTCCACTGGCCTGGGACCCATTGGGTCCCAGTCTGCCAGCCAAAGCCCCCCAGGCTGGTTTCAGCATTGCGTGCCCAGTTTCAGTGTTGAGTGCCCAGCTTCACAAACCCCGTCTCTCCGCACGCCCGGCTCCACCCTGCTTACTGGTCTGGATGAACATGTCTTTAACTCTTTGGTTGTATGACTTCTATAAAGTTCAATTTTCTGTCAGTTCTGGTTGTTTTTTGTTTTTAAATTGTTTTCCGACTTTTGGTTGTGTGAGGAGGCATAGCGTGTCTACCTACGCCTCCATCTTGGCTGGAAGTCTTAATGATTTTCTTCACAAAAGCAATTTTGAAGCCCTTGATGTTTTCTTGGTTTTCTGTATTCTCACCCCATTCTCATTCATTACATTTACAGTTGTCCCTTGCTATATTGCAGTTCACTTATTGCGGCTTCACTGTATCGCAGGTTTTAAAAAAAATGTATCTAATTCTGTATCGTGGAGTTTTCATTTTATCGCAGGATTTTGTGGTATATAGGTATTTATGTAATATTTCTGATTTTAATTATTTTTGCCTAAAAAATTTAAAACTATAAAAAATACAAAAAATGTTAATTCAAACATGTTAAAAGAATAGTAAATTGAAATAAAATACAGTATGTATTTTATCAGCAGATGAATACCATACTGTACCCAATGGTGAAGATATTGTACCACCTGATGAAGCGCCTGATGAAGTGGTGCCTTCAGAAGAGCTATAATGCTCTTCTTGGCTGTGCAGTACATTCATCTCATCATCATCACCTTCATCGCCATCAGTACTGCACAGCTACATAATTCATGATCTTCATCATTCAAGTTGTAGTATACTTCACTGGTGAGTACCCATATAGAATTTTATATGTTGTTAAAATTACGTAGGTTTAAGAGTGTAGGAAGTGTTTACAAGCATATGAAGTGTTTATAAGAGTGTGGGAAAGGTTAATAAGAGTGGGAAAGGTTTATAGGAGTGTGGGAAGGGTTTATAAAGCCTTAAAATACATATAAATAATAAGATAAATATAACGCTGCTACTTTGAGGATTTTCACCTATTGCGGAGGTCTCTGGAATGTAACTCCCGTGATAGGTGAGGGATCACTGTACTCATTTACTGACAGCATTAGACTGTTTCCAGCACTTCGCTGTTGTAAATAATGATGCTATGAACATTGGGGTGCATAGGTTCTTTTGAAATGGTGATTCAGGATTTCTAGGGTATAATCCAAGCAGCAGGACAGCTGGGCTGAAAGGCCATCTATCGTTAGTTTTCTGAGGAAATTCCATTCTGTTTACTACAGTGGCTGCACCAGTCTGCATTCCCACCAATAGTGTACTAGCATTTCCTTTTTTCCACATCTTCATCAGCACTTGTTGTTTGTTGCTTTGTTTATGATGGCCATTCTGACCTATGTGAGGTGGTAGCTCATTGTGGTTTTAATTTGCATCTCTCTAATGGCTAGTGATGTTGAGCATTTTTTCATGTGTCTATGGGCCCTCTGTATTTCCTCCTTGGAGAAGTGTCTGTCCAGGCCCTTTGGACATTTTTTTAATTGGATTCTTTGTCTTCTTGGTGTGGAGTTGTATGAGTTATTTATTTATTTTAGAGATCAAACCCTTGTCCAAGGTATTATTGGCAAATACGTTTTTACATATGGTTGGTTCCCACTTCATTTTGTTGATTTTTTCTTTAGCCATGCAGAAGCTTTTTAGTTTGATGTAGTCCTTTTTGTTTATCCTTTCCTTTATATCTCTTGCCCTAGGGGATATATCAGTGAAAATATTACTGTGTGGGATATCTGAAATTTTCCTGCCTATGTTTTCTTCTACTCTTTTATGGTGTCAGAGCATATGTTTAAGTATTTTATCCATTTTGAGTTTATTGTTTTGTATGGTGTAAGTTAGTGGTTTAGTTTCATTTTTTTTTACATGTACATGTCCAGATCTCCCAACAACATTTATTAAAGAGGCTATTTTTACCCCCTTCTATGCTCCAGCTCCCATTGTCAAATATTAACTGATCATATTGACATGGGTATATTTCTGGGCTCTCTATTCTGTTCCATTGACCTGTCATTCTCACGCCAGTAATAGACTGTTTTGATTACAGTGGCCTTGTAATGTAGTTTGATACCAGGTATTGTGATCCCTCCTACTCTGTTCTTCTTTCTCAAAATTCATGAGGTTATTCAGGATCATTTTTTGTTCCATATAAATTTTTGAAATATTTGTTCTAAATATGTGAGATATGTCATAGGTATTTTGATAAGGATTGTGTTGAATCTATAGATGGCTTTCGGTAGTATGGACATTTTAATTATGTTAATTCTTCCAATCCATGAACATGGTATATGCTTCTATTTATATATGTCTTCCTTAAT
Organism: Micronycteris hirsuta; assembly: GCA_004026765.1. Lineage (NCBI taxonomy): Eukaryota > Metazoa > Chordata > Mammalia > Chiroptera > Phyllostomidae > Micronycteris > Micronycteris hirsuta. The sequence goes on from PVJI01023165.1 coordinate 22,302, forward strand.
TTCTTCAGGGTTCCATAATTTTCTGATTATAGTTCTTTTACCTCCTTGGTAAGGTTTATTCCTGGGTACTATTTTTCTTCTTGCTATAGTAAACGGAATTTTTTTCCTAATTTCTGTTTGTGACATTTCATTGTTAATGTACAAAAATGCCTTTGATTTCTGAATACAAAGTCAATACTTTGTATCTTGCCTTTTGCCAAGTTGCAAAAGGTCAAGTAGATTTTTGGTGGAGTCTACAGGGTTTTCTATGTACACTATCATGTCATCTGAAAACAGTGACAGTTTTATTTCCTCCTTTCAAATTTGGATGCCTTTTATTTCTTTTTCTTATTTAATCACTGTGACTAGAACTTCCACTTCTATGTTGAATAAGAGTGATGAAAGCGGACATCCTTATCTTGTTCCTGATCTTAGTGGAAAAGCTTTTAGTTTTTGCCTGTTGAGTATGATGTTGGCAGTAGGCTTCTCATAAATGGCCTTTATTATGTTCAGGTATGCTCCCTCTATTTTCACTTTGTTGAGTGTTTTTATCATAAATGTGTGCTGTACTTTATCAAAAGGTTTTCCAGCATCTATTCATATGATCATGTGCTTTTTGTCTTTCATACTGTTTATGTGATGTGTCACATTTATTGATTTGTGTATATTCTACCATCCTCACATCCCTGGGATGAATCCCACTTGATCGTGGTGTATGATCTTTTTAGTGTATTGTTGGATCTGGTTAGCCAATTTTTCTTTTAATTGAGAATTTTAGAATCTATGTTCATCACAATATAGGCTTGTAGTTTTTTTTTCTTTGTTCTTTCTTTACCTGGCTTTGGGATTAGGATGATAGTGGCTTCATAAAAAAATTTTGGTAGTCTTCCCTCTTCTAGTTTTTTTTTTTTTTTTGGAATAGTAATAACTGGGGTTAGGTCTTTCCTAAATGTTTGGTAAAATTCTGTGAAACAGTCCAGCCCAGGGACTTTTTTTGTATGGCTTTCTTTTGATTTCTGCTTCAATTTAACGAGCTGATATCAGCCTTTTCAGGCTTCCTGCTTCTTCTTTACTTAATTTTAAAAGGTTATATGTTTCTAGTAATTTGTCCATTTCACCCAGGTTTTCACATTTCTTGACATATAGTTGTTCATTGTAATTTCTTATGATCCTTTGTAAATTCATGGTATCGGTTGTAATTTCACCCTATGATTCCTGATTTTATTTATTTGGGTCCTCTCTCCTTTTTTCTTGATGAGTCTCGTAAAAGCTTGTCATTTTTTTTTTTTTATCTTTTCTGAGAACTAACTCCTGGATTTATTGATCCTTTGAATTGTTTTTTTAGTCTCCATATCACTTAATCTTGATCTGATCTTGATTATTGCCTTCCTTCTACTCACTCTGGACTTTGTTTGTTATTGTTCTACCAGTTCTTGTAGATGTAGGGTTAGGTTGTTTATTTTATTTTATTTATTTATTTATTTTTTTAATTATTTTATTGTTGTTCAATTACAGTTGTCCGCATTTACCCTCCCCCCACCCCACCCCAGGCAAACCCACCTCCCTCCCTTGCTTCCCCCCTCCCCCTTGGTTTTGTCCACGTGTCCTTCATTGCAGTTCCTGAATAACCTTGTCCCCCTTCTCCCCTTCCCCTCCCCCTCTGGTTACTGCCTGAATGTTCTAAACTTCAATGTCTCTGGTTCTATTTTGTTTCTCTGGTTGTATTTGCTTGCTTACCTCAGAAG
>PVJI01023166.1:0-24029 GCA_004026765.1 Micronycteris hirsuta
GCAGAGTATATTAAATTGATTCACTTCTCTCCATTTTTACTGTCTGCATTCTAGTATGGATTACTCTGTTTCTCATCTAGAGAATTAAATAGTCTCCCAACTCAACTACCCACTTCTTTTTCACACTTCTTCCATTCCATTTTCCTCAGAGCGTGATGGGGGGCCATACCCCCCAGAAATGGGGGAGGGGTTTGAGCTGTACAGGTGTGACTGGAGACTTTGCCCCTTTGCTAAACACAGCGGCTGGAAGAGGGGCAAAGGCAAACATGGCTGACAATGGCCCTCATTGGTTGGAAGGCTGGACACTACTACTGGCTTTTGGTGCCACGTATGGAATTCTGGGAGAAGACTTTTGAAACAGAGCCTGCCAAAGGCAGTTCGTTCTTTCCCCTCCCCTGGTGGTGGTGGGGGGGGGTGCATGTCAATGGTCACCAGCAGTTCTGCCATCAGCGGCCAGTGCAGGTCTGTGAGCAAAGGCCTGGGGGCTCAGACTCCAAAAGATTCCTGAAGCTGGACAGTGACTGGAGACGAGCCAAGCCACCTATGTTTACGATACCTTCAGGTGGGAAAAGAGGTTCCTGGCACAACCTTGAACTGAGCTGGCAGAAGGTGACAGGGTGATTTTTCTTTGGGTGTCTTAGAGGGAACGGGCTTTGAGGCAGAAACGTACCATTGCTTCCAAAGACCTTAGTGATAATTGCACTGTGAACAGACTTTTGTTCTTGTGTTATTTTCAGTTCTTGAACCTATGCAGTAGATGTAATGAGACTGTCTTTGATGTCATACTCTGACTTTTACTACCCCTTAATTTTATTACTCAGATATTTTAGGCAGAAACTTGCCATTAAATAAAAGATTCCTTTCTTTTCCACCGAACTCTGTCTTTGGAGATTTGTCTGGTAGGTGGCAAGCCGTAGGACCGCCCCTGCTGGTTGAGTTTGGTAATAGCAGTAGAGGAATGTTGTTAAAATACTCCTGGATAACATCACTCCCTTGCTTACAATACGCCAATAACTTCTTATTCCACTTAAGATAAAGACTACTGTTGTTCACATGGCACCGAGGCCCTGGTAGATATGCCCCTGCTAACCAATCTCTTGCTATGTTTTGTTCTTTTGGTTGCAAGCAACAGAAACTGACTTTAGTTAGTTTCAGGATAAAGATACAGGAGGCTATCAAGTATCAATGAGAGACTGAGCAACCAAGACCTAGGAGGTGAAGAAGGCAGGTCCTCCCCCAGGAACCTCAGCAGCAGTTGGTGGATTTGCCTCTCAGGAGTGCTGACATTTAATGTGATTGAGTCTTGTCTCTGTGCTTCTCTTTTTAGTGTTTTAAATTACCAGGAGAAAGAATCTGATTGGCTTGGATTCTGCCAGATTTCTACCCCTGGATCTCTGTATTATCTACCTCTGGATCTGTCTCCACAAAGGCAGGTTCGCCTTGTTTATTACCATATAAACTGTGTCTGGCATAAAGTAAGTGCTCATTAAATATTGAACTAGTGACCACCTAATTGAATAAATGAATTGGCCATGGCCAGAAGACAGGGTCTATGAATATGGACATAGCCAGTGGGGGATCACTCCAGGGTTGGGGGTTCATTTCCATGGCTGTGAGTGAGCATCCAGCTCAGGATGATAACCTGCACTCTTCAGACTCACCGTTTCTCTACTTTCTCCGTCACCAGTAGCCTTTGGCCTCCTTTCATTCCTGCAAACTGCCAAGCTCTCCCCAAACTCAGAGTCTTTACAGATGCTGTTCACGGTGCCTGATATGTTCTTCTGAACGGCACTGGTTATAGGTTTATTGTCTCTCAGCTCCCAGTTTATCTTTTTTGTTTGTTCTGTGAAAATACATCTGTGGCAGTGATTTCCACATGCGTGTAAACACGCAGTCCTGAGAATTTACATGTTTTGAGCACAGCTCCGTGTGAAGAAAAATCACTCCTGTGTGGGCTGGCGTAATCCATGCCTGTAGAAAAGGATTTCTTAAGAAAAGAGGGGGAGATGTGGCAGTGATTTCCACACACGTGTAAACACGCAGTCCTGAGAATTTACACGTTTTGAGCACAGCTCCGTGTGTTTCCTGTGTGAGCAAGTGTGGATCATGTCTGTGGGATGGGAATTCTCTAATAGGAATTTGGCAAAGATGTATCTTAAAAAATTCTGGCTTGCTGATCTCTGAATATTGCTTTAACCTGGTCGTGTCTGCCACCGGATCTGAATCAACATCCCAATGCTTTGCTAATGAGTAATCCTACCCCTGTTCTGCTTAATCTCATGAATAATCAATCTAATGTATATGTGTCTTAATGCCTCTAATAAAACCCCCGGCTAAGCAACCCACGAGGTCTTTCTCCCCAAGATGGGCGATGGTGGAGGAGACCCGTGGCCGCCGGATTTCTTCCCCCCGCGTGTCTCAGTGTGAGATGTATACACGCAGTTGGTTACGGTCACCCCAGGTTTCAGCTGGGACGAGATCCCCACGGCATACATCTATCTGGGTCCTTTAAATATATTTTCCTTTGTCCGCCAACACAATATTAAACTTTGTCAGTAGAGGGAACTAGAGAGACACTGAGGAGGCAAAAGGGCTTCCTGGCTCCCATTTCCCTTCTCTGCAGGCCCCTGCAGCATGGGCTGCTTCTCTGGCATTGGGCTCCTGCCTCATATGCAGCGTCCCTGGCACCTCCTGGGCAGTTTTGCAGCAGAGTGCCTCCTCACCATGTGCAGTTTTATCCAGCCCCCTGCAAATGCATCAGATTTCTGGCAAGTTCCACTGGTGTAGACACAAGTACCCATAGCCAGGAGCTCTCCCACCAGGTCTGGATCTTTGCCCCAGGGGTGTGCCTTATCTCTGCCATTCCTCTGGTCTTACTTCTCACTGGCCAACCCATTGTGACTCCAACCACCCCCCCCCCTTGTAATTAATAATTCTTCGTACCAAATTTTCCCTGTTCAAATTACCGTGCGGCTTCGCTGTCCTGATTGGATCCCCAGGCTGATACACACCCCCACTCTTCACCTGGCTAATTTTACTCATCCTTTAGGTATTGATATCTTTCCTCATAGAAGCCTTCTCTGATGTTTCAAATCAAACCATATCCCTTTCCTTTTTATTCATAGCATTTTCCACAATTTTAAAATCATGCATTCATTTGTGTGATATTATGGCTTTGTCTTCCCCCACTAGACAATAAGCTCTAGGAGGGTAGTGATCATGTTTATTTACTGCTATAGTCTCGGTGCCCAACATAATGCCTGACCAAACAATGGGTCATTAAATGAAAAGGGGAGTAAATGTTTAATGAGGTCCTATTATATGCAAGTGGCTGGTGGCAATGAAAAAAAATAGGATGCAATTCCTGTTCACAGGAGGTTGGCAAAGTTATATGAGAAAATAAGACACCCCCCCCAAATACAAAGCAGGAAAGGGAAGTTTCCAAAATAATGACATAAATTGTAAGTACTAGTAATTCAGAGGTAGTCAAGAATTTTATTTTTAAAAAGATTGTATGTTGTTTTATAAACATCCTGAGAAATTAATTTCTTCTTAGATAATTGGATTTTATCTATTATATATGTGAGGAGGGAAATGGAACAAATGAGATCAGTTATTTATTTTAGAAGATATTTTTGTTAGATTCATTAGTTATTAATGTCAGAAGTTTTTAAAATGTAGCATAATATTTTCGACCAGAAAAATATTTTCTTCTTCTATTCATGTAGGTTTCCTAAAGTAAAAGTAAGTAACTATAAAATTGGAGACAAGTACTCATATTTCTTCTTTTCTAGGACATGGGTTCTTTGGCTTTACCCACTTTCTTTAGTGTGCGAGGGTGAGGGCTGACTGTTATCTGTTGATGTCCATCTGTTATCTGAAACAGTCTTCTAAAGGTCGATGATTACTTTGGCATGATCTTGGGCAGATCACAGAATCATGTATTCTAGGCTTTGGAGTGGTTAACAGTTGCATTCTGTCCAGTTTCGTCCTCTGGAAGTTAGGGATCTGTTTGCTCTCAGATCCCTTCCGACTCTCGGAGGTTGTGCACACACTTGAGATATCAGTTGAGCAATAATTCCCAGTGTCAAGTATGTTTTTTGCCGCAAGTCCATGGTTGTTTACCGAATCAGTGGAATTGTAAATTTTATATAAAATATACAGTGAGGTTTGGCATTTTCAGGTGTCAGATGCTTATTAGTTTTGACTCTTTAGCCCATATGGATCATATAATGCAACTTTCCTGTCCTTCAGCTTTCTGATTAGAGAATAATATATTGACAAGATAACATGGAGTTTTTCTTCAATTAATAAACACTTTCTGAGTACATTTTATATGCCAGGCACCAAGGACACAGAATTAATACATGATTCCTGCCCCTTTCGTTTAGGGTGAATTAGAGAAAGAAACTGGTGTTACAAGATCAGTTAGAAAGACATTGTGGTCAATCACTTATAAATCACAATACACCATTTCCTTATTTTTAGTATTCATAAAAAAAGACTACCTTCCATAAGAACTAACATAGAATGGAGATTATTCAAGATGTACTGTGTCAAACTGCAAAATGAAGAAAGCTGAGTTAAAGATTTGTTTGACCACAGGTTCGAAAACAGGGAATGCAAAGTGGAAGTTAGACTCGTTGACTCGGGGCTTTGAAACTCACAGCCGAGAGGATGAACTTTACATACAGCGAGCGCTTTCAAGGAGGGTCTCGAGATGTGGACCAGTAACCATTTTTCCAAATGCAAAATGTTGGTACTATTGGATGCAAGACAGTTAAAGTACGTTAAACGAGAGCTAGCCAATGCAGATCAGAAATAAAACAAACCCAGCTACTAAAATCAAGATTTAGAAAAGTGTCACTCAACCATTGGTTGAGAAGCCTGGGAACTTGCACTGGTGTTGGGAGCTCTCCAGCCAATTATTTCTCGGAGGCTTGGATGAGCTACAAGGGAGCCATCATCAGGCAGTCCACTGCTCACTGGGGGATTAGAATTAAGCAGCCTCCTCACTACGAGACCAAAATCCACAGTCCCGTTCCCGGATTTCCCAGTTCGCTCCAGGGCGAGGGACCGCGCACCTTTCGCCCACCAATTTCTTCCCAGCCCCTGCGGAAAGAGCTGCCTTCCCATTGGGTCAGCGTGGAATGGACGCCCCCGATTGGCTTAAAGAAGGGGCGGGGGTGAGGCGTGTCCCGACGGCACACGCCCCTAAAACCTTCCTGCTCAGGATTGTGGGAGGTAGGGGAAGTTCCAGGAGAAGGAAATATCCCCGAACGACCTTTGTGGGACTGGGTCTGCACTCCCCCGGAGCCCGGGTTCCCGCCCACCAACAGTGCGAGCTCCGCCCCCACGCCGCGCCGGAGCCGACGGATCAGGTGACCGCGGGCCGGCGCGGTCACGTGGCTGGGGCGCGCCCTCCCGTTGTGGCCATGGCGGCCGCAGGCTCGAGTGTGGTGAGGCGAGTGGAGCAGCTCGGAGACCTGGCTCAGGCCCACATACAGCAGCTCAGCGAGGCGGCCGGCGAGGACGGTGAGGGAGCGCAGCGGAGGGGGGCGAGGGGCGGGGGGACCGCGTGCAGACCCGGCTCTCCGCGGCCGTGGGGGCTGGGGTGCGGCCTGCGGTCCGCGTGTCCCGCGCGGTCAGTGGTCCCCCCCGCAGAGCTCGCAGGCCCTGAAGCCGAAGCGTTGGCGCCGACGCCGCGTTTTTCCTAAGCTAGGAAGAAAACCAGCTCAGACAGGTCCGTGCTGCTCGCCTTTCATTGTCTCGGTAGCGACTGGCGAAAGGGCGGAATTTGGATAACTGCACACGAAAGTTTACGCGAGGGGTTGAAGCTGAGTGACAGCGCGCGGGCAGGGGTGGTTTGGGGTGCTGGAAGGAGCCGGGCGAGTGTGACAGTCACGCTTTACGGCTACGCTGTACATTTCTGTCTTGTTTGGGGTTCTGAGCTCAGCTGTGAACAGTATCTGCGGAAGCGCTTTCACGTGGGTAGAGTGTGCACGATTTTTTCACGTAAGTGGTCTTGGTTCTCACAGGGGCTGTCAGGTTTAGAAAACTTCTTTTGGAAATGCCCAAGCAGTTTCCTTAAGCAAAAAGAAAAAAAAAAGTCGAGAATCGTCTTAACTTCTGATTTTAAGTCCAGTTCTGTTTCATTACTTCTCAGCTGCCTGTCGATTTTACATGATTTCTCTTTGACTTTCGAGCCTTTACTACAGTACAGATCGGTGTTTAAATTCTTGTGAACTCGTTATCACACGCACAGGAAAAGGATAGTGTTGGGACATTTATTTACCCAAGTGATTGAATAAATAGCTGGTGAATTTATTGAAGAGCGTCTATGATGAAATAGCTTTAGTTCTAGTGAAGATTATTTGCCAAATTATTTTTTCTTAGGAGCCTGTTCTTCAAAACCCACAGAATGCCCAGACGCTGACCTCTTTTTCGGTTTGTGGACAGTGAACCCCAGGATTCACAGGAATAGCTCCTTCATTGGCAGCAGTGGCACTTGGGGGTGTATCTAAGTTATTTCTAACTAAATCAGCTGGTCAGCGAGCTCACCCCACTCCAGCTCCACCTGAACCCGTTTAAACGGATCAAAGGTGTTTTATTCACTTGTCGTTGAACCCAAAAGCCATTCTCATTTTTCTGTGGAAGAGTTATTTAATCCAGTCTAAAATGAAGGCGGTAAATAAGTCGTGATAGAGATTCGTGTTTGGAGGCTTTATAGTTCTGGAAATTTACTAAAGTTAAAATGATACTGATGCATATTATGAGTTATTAGTATTACTAGCATGATTTTCTTATTTTAAGTTTAATAAAGATGCGGTTGCTTGTATTTGAAGTTGACCCTCTTTTCCCACACAACAAAATTAATATACTTTTAAAATTTGTCCTATAATGTAATAACCGTATAGTTATATTTGGTTAAAGGAATTGATAGTTCTCATTGTCTTCTTCAGATCAGATCACATACAGCGAGACCTTCCATTGAGGAATGTTCTCCGTTTTGTTTTTGTTCAATTTTGTTAACCTATTTCTCATTGCACAAACACACTATATTTACCACATGGAATTATGCCATGAGAGGGACTTTTTCCAGAAATATGTAAGAATCACTTTTGTCTTGCCTGTTATCATTTTGACTTAATTGTTCTAGTAAAAATATTGCATTATGTAAACATGTTCTAAATTTTGAACTATTATCTCTTCACCCTCAGTAATTCTGTCATAAATTCATGTGAGATACACCAGCGAATTCAATGCAAGTTTTACATTGAAAATAATCCTGCAAGTTAAGAAGAAAATGTTAGTACAGTCTCTAAAGGAACAGAGGAGGAGTGCCATGTTGCACAGAACTTCATGGTAGAACCTTTTTTGTGGGTGTTTTACATGGCGCAACTCTCCTGGGCTGAGGAGACACAGGAGGGCGGTGCTGAAGAAGAATCAGGCCAGCTGAATAGTGTGCCTCGCAGCCATCAGAATCTGGTCTGCGTGCAGGTGAGGCCTCACCTGGGGAAACAAGGTCATCATGTGAGTGCCGACAGGCATGACTTAACCTGGTGTTGCTTTCGCTCCAACACTGAACAGCTGCTCTGTCTGTGCCAGTGCGGAGGCTGGATCAGCTGGGCCTGCGCCCAGCGCTAGATTTTTCTGTCCATTGGCCAGTGAGGAGGAAAGGGGGACACACCCACACCCACCCACACCCCCTCCCTCCCTCCCTCCAGGAGGGAAGTACAGGGGCAAACTCAGGGACTTGAATGTCTGCATGGTGGGCACATCTAAATTTGTTTACACTGGATAATACAGAAATCTGGGAAGCACGTTAGTGTGGATACTTTGTGGTTAGGAAAAGTTCATGAGAAAAGGTGAAACCATGGAAGCAAGGGAAATACGATGTTGAAGAAAGGAAGAAATTAGAAGACAATGTAGGGGAAGGAAGGTGTATCAGGAGTCTTTAGTTCTGGTTCTTCCACGTTTTGAGAGGACGAAGTAATTTGTTCCATATCGGGTTTTTTTTAAATAGATAAAATATGCAGGTGCATACTTTTAATTCTAATTGCTATTTTACACACTTAAATATGTAAACACACCATGGTGAAGTTATAATTGCTCTGAGTGCCAACATTTTATGAGACATTTGATTTAATCAGTCAGGCTCCTTTGGAAAATACATTTATGAAATCTTAAGTTTTCATTGGACGCCCTTTCTGTAGATTGATTATATATTTGTATTATTCCAGTAAAAGTTTTAAATTTATTGTATAAACATTGTGAGTGCTTCAACATCATAAAAGAAGCAGTATGAAACTAGAGACTGCATTAAAGAAATGACAGCTGAACCTAGAAGGTTTTCAGTCTAGCTTTCCAGAATAAATTTCCATGACATTAGCTTAGTTAGGATTAGGTGTCATGTTATATTTGTTTGACATAAGATACTACTATCATGCTGCTCCTCCAGTGCCGTAAACATCATTTTATTTACTCATTTCAGATACATAATATTTTAGTTTAACAGACTGAAATTATGTGACATCATCGCCATGTTTGTTTTTTTAAGATTTTGTTTATTTAGTTTTTAGAGAGGGGAAGGGAGGGAGAAGAAGAGGGAGAGAATGTGTAGTGGCCTCTCGCACGCCTCCTACTGGGAACCTGGCCCACAACCCAGGCATGTGCCCTGACTGGAAATCGAACTGATGACCCTTTGATCCATAGGGGGCACTCAACCAGCCAGGGAGGGGTTTTTTTTTGTTTTTTTTTTTAATTTATTGACTTTTAGAGAGAGAAAGGAAGGGAGGCAGAGGGAGAGAAAAACATCTATCAATTTCTGTTCCACTTACTTCTGTACTCATTGGTTCATTCTTGTATGTGCCCTGACCTGGGATCAAACCTGCAACCTTGGTGGATTGGAACCGTGCTCGAAACAACTGAGGTACCTGGCCAGGGCTGATCACCGTGTTTTTCTCTCGTACAGATCACTTTTTAATTCGGGCCTCTGCAGCTCTAGAAAAATTGAAACTCTTATGTGGAGAAGACAAAGACTCTTCAAATCCATCAAACCTTCTCGAACTTTACACACAGGTACTGAGACAGCTGTGGTTTCTGACATTATGGGGTCAGATTGCTTAATTAGATGGTTGATTCCAACATTTAACACTTTTCGTACCGCTCACGAGTTTTCTCGTGTTTCACGCCCCATCTGTTAAGGACCACGTCGGGAGATGATTTAATTAACGTGCAGTTTGCCCAATACCGTGCGGTCGCTGGCGTATGTCTTAGAGATTTCTATGCGGTACGAAATGTTAACTGTAATGAAATCAGTTTATTCTCTACTTAAAGTGTTCAGTTTTGTTCAAAAACTATATATAAAGCATATAGACTTGAAACTTTGAGGCAATATGCAAAGAAGATTTAGCAGATGTGTGTTGATGAGTAAAATCAGGATTAAATCTTGCAGACAACAGAATTGCTTCCCTTTATAGATATGTGAGCAAAATAGGACTAATCCCATTTCCAGGGTCTTAAAGGGTATTCTGAGGAAATGGAGGATTCTATAAGAGCCCCAGTTATTTTTTCCTGAAATTCTCATTGCCTTAGGACTCTCAGCATGACGTCCCTTGCTGTTGTCATCCAAGTCTGTAAGTTTGCTCTGTTCCCCCTTTCCCTGTTTTTCTTTGCTTTCGAAATCAGGTCTCGGTATGGACGAGATACAAGATCTGTTTTCTTGGTTTTCTCAAACACTGCTGAGGGAAGTGGACATTAAACATTATTTCATTATAGTAACCAACATTCACATAGCATCGTATAGTTGAGAGTGCTTCATAGGCCCTCACTTGACAGCTCAGGGGTGGTAAGGATGAGGTGGCGGTATACAGAGGAACTGTTTGGTAGCTAAAAGTAGTGATGGGGAAGTAAATCAAACATAGGGAATATGGTGAATAATATTTTGGGAACTATATATGGTGCCAGTTGGGAGACTGGAAGTACCAAGGGAATATTATGTAAAGGTTATGATTGTCTAACCGCTAAGCTGCGCACCTGACACCAGTACATAATGAAAATTGAAAAGGAAAGAAAATGAACTTTGATATGCTTCCCAATGCACTTCATGGCGTTTACGTGCCTGGCACAGTGCTTTCTGTTGGGAGGCACAGAAGATGGTTTCTGCTGTCAGTGGCCACGGTCAACCGCCATGGTCAACCGCCATGGTCAGAGGAGCCGGTAACAGCTACTCACAAGCCCTCAGGAGCTGCCGTAATTTGGCAGAACTTGGCCTGACTTTCTTTCCTTTCAGAAGGCTCCCTACGGATCTCATTTCTTCTACATGAGAGAGTTCTGAACATTTTAATTTATTTCCAAGAATAAGGCAACAGTCCCCCAGAGATGTAGACTTATATTCCCAGAACCCCCTTGCACCCTACTTATGGTTCTGAATCAACAGGCCATTTTTCATAGGATGATGATCTTGGCCTTCCTGGTTTAAGCCCTCCGCACAAGAACATTTAATAAGTAGTGTGCTAGGTGATGTTCTAAGTGCTTTACATATTTATTCATTTTATTCTCAAAGCAAAGAACTTGAAGTCATTTAGTCCAGTTCATTTTACCAAAGAAGAAACTGAGGTTCAGAAACATAAAATTGACCTGTCCTTTGGTTGGTCAGGTGGTTAACGGTAGAACTGATGCTAGAGCCCAGTTTTGTTGGTCTTAGTCCAATAGATTAAAAAAGGGGGATTGAGCCCAGGCTGGTGTAGCTCAGTGGATTGAGCGCGGGCTGGGAGCCAGACGGTCCCGGTTCGATTCCCAGTCAGGGCACATGCCTGGGTTGCGGGCCGGGTCCCCTATGAGGGCCATGTGAGAGGCAACCATACGTTGCTGTTTCTCTCCCTCTCTTTCTCCCTCCCTTCTCTCTAAAAATAAATAAATAAAATCTTTAAAAAAATAAAATAAAATAAAAAAGGGGGATTGGGTAGTTTGAAGGTACTTGAACAGAGTGTCTTGCGTTTAACTGAGAGTGCTGGGGGTCCTGGCATTTCAGTTGCATAATATTGGTGATATGCTGCCTTTGTTGGGTGGCAGGATACATATCCCCCAGATGTTGAATCTGCATTTGAGAAAACAAATCCTTTGAAGATTCAGTTTACAGAACTAGAGGTGGTGATCTTAACTTGATACAGCAACCATTTAGAAAATGGTCAGAGTATATTTGTATAAATAGCAAAAAATGCAATAATTATGCTTTTCATAATTAATATTGTATATGATTAACTTAATTAAATATAAAACTCCATTTTATTTTGTGAGGGAAGGAAGATTAGCACTAATTTAATATTTTAGTAAAATAACTATGAAGTTTTCCGTAAAGTTCATGTCAAATTATATTTACAGCTAGACATTTTGCCTACTTTTCAAATTTAAATTTTTTTCTATTGATTTTAGAGAGAGAGAGAAAGAAACATTGGCTTATTGTTCCCCTTATTTATGTATTCATTGGTTGATTCTTGTAGGTGCCCTGACCCGGGATCGAACCCACAACCTTGATGCATTGGGTCAATGCTATAACCAACTGAGCTACCCTGCCAGGGCCTCAGATTTAAATATTGTGGTAGAAAACTTAACTGTCTAATAAAATGTCTATATATATATATATATATATATATATATATATATGCGCAAAGTTAAATTGTTGAGAGTTATTCTCTCGGGTTTAAATCATTTACAGATACTTGTTTTCTCTTATACATCAGGCTATTTTGGACATGACATACTTTGAGGAGAACAAGCTAGTAGATGAAGATTTCCCTGAAGACTCTTCACAGAAAGTAAAAGAGCTGATCGCTTTTCTTTCAGAACCAGAAATTTTAGTTAAAGAAAATAACATGAACCCCAAAGTAAGTTTTACACTCATGAATGATGGTGAAGCTGCTAATTCTTACTGTGTAGACCACTCTTTAGAGTCTGTAATTTTTTCTTCTTGGGTATGTCTTGTGTCTGTTTTAAATTAAGATTGAAAGCCCTGGCTGGTGCGGCTCAGTGTACTGAGCGTTGGCCTGTGAACCAAAAGGTTGCAGGTTCGGTTCCCGGTCAGGGCACGTGCCTGGGTTCTGGGCCAATGTTTCCCTCCCTCTCTTTCTTCCTCCCTTCCCCTCTCTCTAAAAATAAATAAAATTTAAAATAAATAAATACATAAATTAAGATTGAAGGAGGGATTTATGAGAGTTTTAACACTTCACAACAAAAGTTACTCTGTTTTACTAGAGATGTTTCAGAATATTTGCATGCTGGAATTGTATTTTAATTACAGTGCCTGATCATTTTCTAAGCACAGATAGTTGCTATTTCTGCTCTGTTTACTTTTGCAGATACTGTATCTTCTTGAGGGTCCCTGGTAATTTAATTAGCACACCTCTTGTCCTTTTTACAGTCCTCATCCTCCTGGACATTCGCTGCCTTTCTTCCCGTGGATCAGCCTAACCCTCCAGCCCTGCACGCTCCTCCTCTTCATCTCTGAGAAGTCTTGCTCTTTCCCCAGTGTCTCCCCTTTCCCCCATTCTGGGAACAGGCACGGCCGAGGAGATCTCCTTAATCCTCTGACAGTCTCTCTCCTGACTTTGCTTTACAACCTGTTCGTGTATTCTTTACTGCCATCTCTATTTGGGTGATACGAAGCCATGGCTACTCTTTCAAGTGCATAATTTCTCATCTTTAACCGCTGCCTCTCTCCCCCTGGATATCTTTGGTATTGTATGTGTTTTTGAGGGGATGCTAACTGGAAACACACCATCTCACATTTTCAATGACACAGCACAGTAAAAGTTTGATTAAAATTGGTTTTGTGTATATATTTTTAGTTTACTCTAGCAATAGTAGAAATAGATCTTGTTTCAAGTAACATGTATTTCTGAAAAGTTATCTTTTTAATCAGATTATGGAATATTTATGTTTCAGAGATATTAGAATTCGCTACTAAAATATTTAAACAGTATTTTCTACAAATACTTATAAATGGAGTATTTTAATTTTTATGTAATAATAGATTTCTGCATTTCTAATTGATACATTCCTGTGCAGATACAGAAACGAAGAGCAGGTGTTGTGAAATGAGAGTGTTTTTAGTTTCTCGGTATTTTGGGCTTAACTTGGGTTTCGCAGACGTCGGCCCCTCCTCTCAGCTGTGCCCTTGTGTTGCAGCGCTGCAGTCTGCTCGGGGACGAGCTCCTGGAGTGTCTCTCGTGGCGGCGGGGAGCCCTGCTTTACATGTATTGTCACTCTCTGACCAAAAGGAGGGAGTGGCTCACGAGGAAATCTAGCTTGCTTAAGGAGGTAAGAAGGCATTTCTCGTGTATTTTTGATTATTGACATTTTTATAGGTTTCGAAAAGCTGTCCTTGGTGTAGCGTTAAGACTGTTGGGACCAAAGGGTCTGCATTCCCGGTCTTTCGCTCACTGGCTGTGTGAACAAACGGGGGTGGTTGTGAAGATTGAATAAGATAACATGTGAGAGCCCTTATATACCAGCAAGTTCTGTAAGCTCGGGATTTTTACTTTTCAAGTACAGTATAAGGTAGATGATCTGTATTAATTTTTAAGCATATTTTTTTGGCCTGAAGAAAATAAATGTGGTTGTGAGCCTCTCTCTCTGTCAGCAGATCACTCCTGCTGCTCCGGACAAACTGTGGCTCTCTGCTTTGGTGTGACCCCTCTGGCCAAATTAGTCAATGTAGACATTGTCCTAGAGTTGTGTGCCGTCACTAGGGGTTCTCACTTGGGTTGATTGGGTAGTTTCTGTGGGCCTGGAAATGAGACGTCACACTTTCAGATGTCAAAGTTTGAGCGCATTTCTAAATTATAGTTGGTACATACGTAATAAATTGTTGAACACATCCTTATTTATCCTTTTCTTCCTCTGACCCCATTTTTGACAAGTATATTACTGAATCATGTGTTCTTGGTTAAGGGTTTTTTTTCCTTTCATACTCTTACAACTGGACCAACTGGGTTACACTTTATAATATATATTATAAAAGTTTTGGGGTGGTGGATCCTTAGACCATTGAAATGGAATAGCCGTAAGACACATCTATGTATTAGCCCATTCTCTCTTGAGTAAAGAATGGGGGGGGATAACATTTGAAGTTTCTATAGCTCTGCATATAATACTTTCAATTCTTTGGCTTTGACTTTCATTTAGTACCTTGTTGATGGAATCAATTACTTGCTACAGATGCTAAATTATCGGTGTCCTACCCAATTAAATGAAGGAGTTTCTTTCCAAGACCTAGACACAGCTAAGTTACTGAGTGAAGGTAATGTGATTTCTTTTTGAAGTTTTTGTTTTTAAAGCCTTTTAAAATTTTTTAAAGTTTATTATATTTCACACTGACTTAAGTATATTTCAAGTTATAGACAAAAATAATAAAACAGCTTCTAAAAATTCAAAGATCTTCTCATATAATGTAGAAAAATGCTGCTGACCTCTCTGTTTTGTAATTGCGGGAGCGCTGTATTTCACGGTACATACTTACTTTGCATCCCCCATAGTCACCATCAGGTACCAGGTTCTACTACTTGTAGCAGAAACTAGAAGTAACTTTTAAATAAGATACAACTTTACTGCTCTTGCACTGTAAAAAAGATCCAGAGCTGGTTATGTTGGTCTGTGGTCTCATCAGCTTCCTATCTTTTACCTCCATCACCTTGAGAACCAGAGCCCTTTAGCTTCAGAAGGAGGCACTTACACAGATTACCATGTGGACAGCACTTCCCAGAGCTGTGCAGGATGCATCCCTCTGAGGATTCTGCGTCCATTCTCAGTATCCCAACATGCCCCTGGAGCTCCTTCCATCGTGCCTGTGTTTCAGTGTGCAGGGATGGCAGAGGATGTTTTCTTTCACCCAGGTGTGCTCCTTTGGAGCAGCCTTCTCAGAAGTTTCTTACAACATGTACGATACTTTCATCTACATTTCACTGGCCAGAGTTGGGTGACATGGATTCATGTAACTATAAGGGAACCTGGGAAGTATAGTCCTTTACCTGATACGCTGCCATCCCAGATAAAATTAAGTTTGTTTATTAAGAAAGAAAAGAAGAGTAAATACTAGGTGGCAACTCTTAGTTTCTGCCACAAACATCTGTGCACTTGAAAATGTTAAGAAGTGAGTATGGTAGGTCATCTGGGATGTAGACTGAGGTGCGGGAGGGAAGAACCACTTACTTTTACTGTCTCTTTACAAGTGGAGGAACTGAGGTCCTGATGGACCAGCTGGACCTGTTCATGGTCACGTAGCTGGCAAGTGATGCACATGATCGTGTGTGTACGTTCTCCTTTATACCTCATCTGAAGTTTTGACAAGGAAAATCAAAAATGGGAAAAGGAGAGAACTTCTTAGGGAAAATTCTGTTTTGTTTTATAAGTATATTTTAATTCTCCTTTGGTAGCTTCTGTGGGCTTTTCTATTAAAAACATTGCATAGGGGGAAAAAGCAAGGTATAAGTGTCATCAATATATGACTAGTAGTATACAGAAGTTTTTACTTTCAGTTAATTCAGACAAATAGCTTGTCCTATAGAAGTTTTATTGTGAATACAAAGTGCTCTTTCAGTAGGCGTGACACTTTGACAAACATGGGTGTTTTATTTATAGGAAGTATTTATTCGGGTAACTAGTAAACTGACTAGCTGCCTTAAAAATGGCTTTTCTAAAATGTCCTTATACAACCACATGAATTACTTTAAAAGAAAAAGCAGGTAGGCACTAAAGCCTATTTAGAACCAAAGAAAGTGGCACAGGTTACTTGTTTCCCTTCTTCTCCCATTTCTAGTCATGAGGTAAGGTGTTCTCATGGCCTGAAGCTTTTTCTCCAAAGTGCATGTGATACTGGTATCTTCTCTTGGGCCATAACTTCCACGCGCCCTAGCTTGTGTTGCTTCTGTAACAGGGGATTCAAAAGGGACAGAGAGGGTCGCTTTTTTCCAGAATCAAAGAAAACTGTGTTATGTCTGTAGTGGCATCGTCACAGTGATTCGTTCTTTCTCTCTCTCTGATGGCGGCTTGCTCCCACCTAAAGCTGTTGGTCCCTGTGTAGTTCACTTCTCACAGGGTGATCAGAGACCAGCAGCGCTGCTTTTCATAGGCTGAGTTACTCCTAAGACCCCGCCAGAGACATTTAACTTTTTCATTTTTTGTTAGCCAGTATAAAACATGATTCCAGAAAATCCTCAGTGCTCATTAGGGAGAAAAGTTCTATATGAGTCATCAAAATATTTTTGTGGGCAGATCTTAATAATAATTTACCTAATTTCAGGTAAAACTCAAAGCAGTATATACTTAGTAAGATTTCTTTTTCTAGGGTAAGATAATCATATTGTCCTTTGAATATTACCTATATGTCATTAAATTTTTAGCTTTTAAAAATTACCAAGTAATGTACTTAGTAAACCTTTTTACCTCATCTCTGAGCCTCATTCCTCTGTGTGTTCTTATAAAAGTAGCCTTGTCAGAATAACCCTGGAATTAACAGGTTAAATCGAATACTGTTGAGCTTTGCACACCCTTGGTTTATGCCCTTTGTATACCACTGAGGACTACTTTCTTCTGGCTGCCCTTTTGCCCATTGCTTAACCCAAAAACTGGACTTCAGACCCCCTAAAGCAGCGAATCTGAACTGGCATTGCTGATTGCCTGGGTAGCCTGTTAAAAATACAGATTTCTGTGTGCCACCTGCAGGTTCTGGTTCAATACGTGGAATGTAGGAAGCTATTTTTACTAAGCCCACATACTTATGATGCAGTCAGATTATGATGCATCTCCTCGTTAATGTAAAGAATGAGGCTGGGGGATGCATCATCCAGGGCCCCCTGGGACTGGAGGGACTTGAGTTGGAGCCCAGAAATTTTGGGATGGCTGATCCTGCATCCCCTCCAGTTGCTGCAAACACCCCTGGTTCCATCCTGTGCCCAATACCTCAGCTGGCACCTCTCCTAACTCTACACTACAAACTCAGCTGGGACAGCTGACCCCCTTGTATTTGAGGAACTCTTTCGGATGACACAAAACTTGATCTTTCAAGACCAAACTGCTAGGGGAGCTCAGGACAGGGCTGGAGACCAACAAAGCCCCTACTGGTGTGCTCACTGCTGTACCAGCTATGAGCAAGTGTTTCCGGTTGCTGGTCTCCGGTGCCTGGCCAGGGACGGCAGTTCGGGGCGCGCCACACTTCCTCCTGACCTTCCACCTGGAGGAGATTGCTGTAACAGCAAGGACTCCATGTGGATGGTGTGCCTGGTGCTGGGCCAGCGGCTGCCTGAGAGCCTGCGTGCCACCTACCATGACGACTTCTACAAGGAGTGTGTGCAGTGTGCAAGTACTGGGGCATGTGGCCACGGGACCTGCGTGTAGGCAGTGAGGCCATCATCCTGTCATCAGGTGCGAGTGACCTGTTGCAGTTTGTGGCCAAGTAGGGCACCTGTGTTGAGGTGATCCTCATCTTGGACGCCAATACCCTCAGTGCCTCAGTGTGCCTGTTCTGCTGTGTCCTTAGCAACTTGTCAGCCTGATGTATGGGGGCTGCTGTAGCTGCGGCCCTTCTACACACAGCTGTGCCCGTTATGCCACCGACATGTGCAAGCATAAGGTGCCCAGCGAGTACCTGCTTGAGCAGGTCCGAGACGGTGTGCGCTTAGAGCACCTTTCCTACGTGAGCAGTGGCGCCGCCGTGACTTCAGCCCTGTGGGGCTGCTGGCCAGTGGCTGTCCCATGCACCCCCTTCTGCAGGAAGCACAGGAGGCTGATCCAGCTCTCTCCGCGCCAGCTTGGTGCCCTGGAAGACTGCTGCCACCAACCTGTGCCTCCATGCACAGCAGGTGCTAAAGACATGCTGAGACAGTAGTCAGAGCACCCAGACGAGGAGAGGGGTACCGGGAAAGACAAACTAGTTTTGTAACTTCCTTTCACCTTTCACTTTGGTGTGTCCCTCTGGGAACTTCTGGAATTCCAAGATCGACAATTGGGGGTTACAGAGGGAATGCAGAACCATCCCTATCTATGTGGTTAAACCAGCTGGGCTGCCTCCCTCAGAGCCTCAGCAACCAGTTAAATTCTGAAGTCTGGCCCAACCTAGATGGTATGCATGCTTGGGAAGGCAGCAGTGTTTCCAAAAACCTCCTCCTCGGAACAGGGATGAAGGCGAACCCTTGCAGGGGAGAGAACTTTGTAGACCAGGCCACGCAACCTCCCCTTACCTAGTCTTAGGTCAAGGAGACCCAGGTGCTGAAATCCTGCGTCGGACTCAGCAAAGAGAAGTTTGAACTCTGCCTACAGCCCCAGGCCTAGATCTTGCTTCACCTACTTGACCCCATACTACATCCCTTTTCTTGCCTCCCACCTGGCCAGCATCCTCAAAGAAAAAGCCAGAGGGGACAGTCGCCTTGTGATGGTGAAATGAGGCAGCATACTGTCCGGTTCGGGTCGGGGCAGCCAGGGACCTCTCGGCGTGGCACAGCATCTCCTCCCACCTCCCCAGCCTTGTCTGTGCCGCAGGCCAGGACCTTAACCAAAGTCACCCTCATGGGCTGGGCTCTCTCTGCCCCTCTCCTCCCATATGGAACAGAAAGTCAGGATGTTTTAAAGCAGAGCCAGGGGAAAAATAAAATAATAATAAAGAATGAGGCTAACTTGGAATCGGGCATAAATTAGACCCCAGGTCTCCCTTAGGCAAGCATTCCCACCCTTCCCGAGTGGCTTCACTCTGTGGGATGTACTTCAGCTCCTCCTCCGAAAGCTGTAGCCTGCTTAGAAGTTCAACCTTCCCTCCATTTCTCCTGCTACCTTACTTCTCTCCACCAGTCTCTTTAGGAATAGTTAGGCAGGGTGTAGGTTCACAGAAATAAAGAGGATATGCATTCAGTGAAATGCTGAATCTAAAATATAATTCTGAATAACATCTAAGGCTGCATTCAGCTTTTTTGAGTTTTCTGATATTTTAAGTATGAAGGAATGAAGTAAAAAATAATTATGTGTAATGTGTATTGTACTTACTAAGTGAATGTTTTTACATAGCATAATTCAGAGAGTGTAGCCTATCATATTTTCATGAATGGAAGCCTCAGATTCTGCTCTTAAGTGATTATCTTTTATTGATGTAACAGTTTATGAGTCAGCTCTTCTGCTAAACCTGTTCCTTCTCTTGCTACTATTTATAAGCTGAATTTGAGGGGAAGTAAAAGGGGTGGCTGTAGGGACAAAATCTAAAACATAAAAACTTGCAATAGAGTCAAGAGGACAGACACTGTATCAGTTTTGAAAGTTGAATTTTTCTTCTATTCTTGTGTCTCTAGTACTGTCGTAATCATTTCTGATTAGCCATGTAAGGTGAGCAACTGAGATTATGATTCTTATTTATTCAAGGTAAACTCTTCTAGTTACACAAGTACCTGTACATTAGAATAAATAATATATTTGTATTTTAGTGGCTTTACAAAGTGAACTAGTTACATAGTTTATATCATAGTCAATAATTTATACCCAGGTCTTTTTGATTCTAGGTCTGTTTGTCTTTCTACCAAATTGATACACTTTATATGCCACAAATGCTTAATTATATAATTGCCTTCTTCCACGATAAGAATGCTTTAACTTTTGAAAATTCTGCATGTATTCCTTCTCTTAGGAACATAAAACATCTTAGACATAATTTAACCACTTTGAAAATTCAGAATTAGATGGCCCCGAGAGGGGTCCTGTTTGTGCATGATGCTTTCTGCAGGCTCTTGTAGACCTGTAGGAGCTGTGGGGTGCTTGATGGAACTGTGATCTTGGCTCTGGAGGACACCCTAAGTTAAAACTTGTGTTCGTGGTGGCCTTCAGGGAGACTCTCAGTGCTCTGAGATTGTGTGCAGAATTTGGGGTGTATATCCTAGAGGAGGTTCCATTGATTAGATTAAATTCTTAAAGAGAATCCCAAAAAGGGTCAGAACATACTAGTTTAACTGACCTTTTTAAAAACTTGTCTGACAGTACTCATTTTTGAAGGGTGAGGGAGGAAATGCACCTCTTTATAGGTAAAATGAAGATAGAGAGGAGTCTGTCCTGGCTCGTGTGGCTCAGTGGATTAAGTGGCAGCCTGTGAACCAAAGGGTTGCCAGTTTGATTCCCAGTCAGGGCACGTGCCTGGGTTGGGGGCCAGGTCCCTAGTGGGGGACATGCAAGAGGCAATCACACATTGACGTTTCTTTCCCTCTCCTCCCCTCTTGTCTAAAAACAAATAAAGTTAAAAAGTAGAGGTGTGAATTAAGTGAGGATTGTACACAAGTGATACTTGGCTTTTCAAAGTATAACTATTAAATGAGAAGGAGGAATGATGACATAAAAGGAATTTATTAGTTTTAATAACCAGGGTTTCTTTTTGAGTTTTGAATTCTAATCTCTTCACTGAAACGACTTTCCCAGGAATATTCAGTGACATCCACTTGCTGGCTATGATGTACAGTGGCGAGATGTGTTACTGGGGGTTGAAGCACTGTGCGGACCCACAGCCAGAGAACCAGGAGGCAGGCACCGGGGTTTCCGGAGCAAGCCACACTACACACAAAGAACCCTTGGATTTCCGAGAGGTAGGAGAAAAAATTTTGAAGAAGTATGTATCTGTGTGTGAAGGACCCCTGAAGGAACAAGAATGGAATACAACAAATGCAAAACAGATTTTAAACTTCTTTCAGCATCGCTCTAACTAGTAAGTTTACCTAGTCTTCTTCAAACAAAAACAAAAAGACCCATGAAGTGGAAATGCTCCAGAAGAGAAGATGCATTGACACTGAACTTAAGAATGTCACACTACATAAAGATGTCCCGCGTGTTTACCCTTTTTGAAATGCCACCGCCATGTTTCCTTATATATTCTTAAACCTATGAAGGAACAGTTCTCTCATTTCTAAAATGGCATGTATATTATTCTAACTCAGCCTGAACTACAGCTATCCTGTAACTAACACTAAGGAGGAATCCAATTCAGCTTTGCAAAGATTTTTTTCTGTTACTTCAGTTTTTTGTATTGTGGGAAATATAACAAAATTGACCATTTTTACTATCTTTAGATGATTTTTCTATCTCTGTACCATGAAGCCTGCTATGCTTCAAAGGTTAAAATCAAGTAACCTCATTGCTTTAGATATATGCTCCAGATATAAAAATTGGCAAAATCACGACAAATACTCAGATTTCATTTCCAAATAAGATAAATAATGAAAGACTGGCCCTGACTGGCGTGGCCCAGTGGATTGAGTGCCGGCCTGTGAACCAAAGGGTCACAGGTTTGATTCCCAGTCAGGGCACATGCCTGGGTTGCAGGCCAGGTCCCCAGTAGGGGGCACATGAGAGGCAATCACACATTGATGTTTCTATACCTCTCTTTTTCCCTCCCTTCCCCCCTCTCTAAAAATAAATAAATAGAATATTGAAAAAAATAATGAAAGATTTCATAAAAGAATGGTTGTTTAATTATTTTACCATGCATTACTAGCGGCATTTAAATTTTTTATCCATTCTGTTAGGTATTTTATCAAAATTTAAAATGATTTTCCTATCTTGTTTAAAAGAACATGCATGGTTTATCAAATGAGTGATAAAGATAAAAACCGAGTTAGGTTAGTCCACTGTTAGCTCAGAGGTCTTTAAGGCACATCTTTTCGTAGGTATTGAAATGTTTACGTGTTTTTGTCTTTACCGGTAGGGGTGAGTGTTAGAGGCCAGGGACCTAACTGCTGTCCCGCTTATAGGCTTTCTGTCGCGCTCCACCCAGTGGTTCCATCGCTTTCCCAGAATGCACTCCCACAGCCACACCTTGACTGTCGCCATCCTGAGCTTCTCTCTCTGAAATCTGAAATGTTAGTAACTGATCATTTTCATCTGCCTAGCTCTTTCACCTCTTCATTTTCAGGGATGATTTTCTCCTTTACTTGTTTACACTTCTTCACAGCCTCCTCTTCCTGACCGCTGCCTTTCCTCCTAAACCATCAGCCCCTTTCAGCTGTTCTCCATTCCTTACCCAGCCTCAGGCTGTGGGGAACCAGATGAAGTGCTCTCTGCAGACCCCCAAGTCCATCTTCTCCTGGTCCTTCAAGCCTCATCATTCTGCAAGCCCTCACCCTTCCATTACTTCTGTCATTCACCTTTCCTGGATGCTGAGTTCCACACGAAGTCCATGCAGCCCTTCAGAGCGATCACTCTAAGTAGCTCACCTTCAACTTCAGAGCAGCCCTCCGTGTAAGCCTTTCGACTTCACTGGCGTGGCCCCTCTCCCTTTTCCGCTGCAGCTGATCCAAGCCACTAATGTTCCTTGGGCCCTTTGTCCCTCCCCTAACATACAGCCATTGGTCCTATCTTACAGAAACCCCAGATTATTAGGAGGTCAGTTTCTGTTTACCAGCTTTGCCCCCTTATCGCCCCCCCCCCCCCCCCCCCCACACACACACACACTTGTTAGGAGAGAAGAGCTAGCCTGCTTCCTCTTGAAGACCAGTCTCCACCTTCCCCGTCTGCCACCCTCTGCCCTCCCCTGGGGCTTCTCTGTCTCTGCCTGCCCTGAGGTATTTGTCTTCCCTAGAGTTGATCCTTTTCTTCTTTTTTTCCCCTTTCTGTTTTTTTTCTTCTTCCTCCTTTCTTTTTACTTACTCTGAATGCTCTTGCGTGCGATGTCATTCATAGCCATGGCTGCTTCCACCAGCTTTAATGTTAGACTGAGTCCCAAACCTGGACTTGAATCCCAGCTCCCTTCCTGCTCTCTAAACCTGATTTCTAGCTGTCTGTTAAATATCTTCACTTAGATGTCCCATAGTGATTTTAAGTTCTAAGTTCAGTATGTCCAAACCATTAATCCTCTTTTATGTAAAATCTTTTCCTGTTCATTTTCCTTTTCTTTTTTTTTTTTTGATCTTCCATGGAGCAGAGCAGAGCACTGCAGAATGCCATAGCCCAGTTTCTGCCTCCATTCCCCCCTCATCTCTGCAGATCACCCTGTGCAGTCATGTTCTAGTGTTCCTCACTCAGCAAAACCCCGGCACCTTTTGATAAGCATAAACCTTTTCATAGAGCCTCTTGGGACAAGTGGAATCTCCTTATTTCTTCCCCCATCTCTTTGCTTATCCTTATATAGCTAAGAAGATTTTTATTTAACTTAGTGGTTCACCAAGTTTTACTGTGAAAATACCTTATGTTTTCTAAGTATAAAGATTTAAATAGTTTTAAGTAGTGTTGATACCCACACTGTGCCTCCCCTCCCATTTTGGAGCATCTCGATGAAGCACAGTACTTCCAGTTCTTTCCCACGTGCTGTGTGTTCCTGGACGTCCTTGCAGACTGTATCCCTTCCGCCTGGAACGCTGTGCCCTGGTGTGTGGCCCAGCGATACCTGCTAATCCATCAGGACTCCACTCGCTCCAGTGGTGCTGTATCCACACGTCTTTTTTCAGCCCTTTCCAGTGAGACTTCGATGCTCCTTTGCTTCTGCTTGTATACTCTTGCCCTCCCGTGTCATCACAGGGATTGCACTGCTTTATTGTTTTCCTGATGACTCGGTGAGCGCTGTGTTTTTAAAATCCACCTTATATCCATAATGCTTAATCAATGGTAAACCATTAGTCCAGTTTTTGGAATTAATAAGTGACATGATTCTAAGCGCTGAGCTCTGCACAAAAGGGTGTCTCTACTGCATTCCACACTGCCATCCCCTCTGCAGCCGTGGTTGACAAGGCGAACAGGGAAAGCACCCCTGAGGAGTGAAGTATCACGAGAGTTGGACCCGAGGAAACGAGAACTTTCTCTTTAAAAGCTTGGAACTTCCATTTTGCCTTTGTGGCTTTTGTGAACCACTTGGGTCTCACTGCTTGGTACAGTTGTGAGGGCACTATCGGTGCTTTTTGTACAACTTTTCCACCCCCACACAATTGAGGATAATTTGTATGCCATAACAGTGATAATACAATGCTTTTTACTCTAGGGTATTAACAAAACAGTGAACATATTTTGTATGTTAAAGCCTG
>PVJI01023167.1:0-24016 GCA_004026765.1 Micronycteris hirsuta
GTTAACAGGTATTGCGCAGGTGTAGAAAGGCACACAAGTGATTTCATTTGGGAAATCGATGTATTTCCAGGCTTTCGGTATGACAGGGATCAGAGTGACAAAACAGCTCTGAAAAGAAGATAGATGCGGCCAGAGTTTCTTGAAAATGCAATTTACTCATACATGCCTAAAGGCGGAGGGGAAGGTAGTGTTTGCAAGGCAGTGTTTAATTATCAGAAAAGGAAAGGAGAGTTTGTGAGAGAAACGTCCTCAGCCAGTGTAACACTTTCTAATAACCGCTATCTTACCTTGATAGCAGCTAGGAGCATGTTACTTCTTATTTGTTTTAGGGCATTCTTTTAATACATCAGCAACTTCTCAGATAGGCATATTACACTTGCAACAATCTGTGAATAGAAAGTAGAGGCAGATAATCTTTATTGCAATATTCTCAGTGTGGGAAGTTGTAGGGCTTCTAGAACTATATGTTTGTTCCTTCTGGTTGGTTTGATACATAGAATTTGTTATGTGTGTGCCTACCACACATGTACCTGCGGCTCATGGTTTGCTGATGACAGAGGGCAGAATCCCCTATGGCCCTGTTAATGTTCATCTTTCACATTTGCATTTTATTGGTGTTCCGAGAATCAAAGCATCAGCACATGGCTGTTGGCAAAAACTGTCAGACATGGCATTGGCACAAATGGGCGCTTTAGTTTTGGTGCAAACATTTGAATTCATGAACTATAGTTTTTAATTTATATTTACTTTTAATAAATTAATTCAGTGCTCGAAGACATGCCAGGTTGAATCTGAGAAATGAGCCTCAGGGAAGAGTTATATTACAAATCTAGATTCTTATTATTACTTGACTAATTTCAAACCATGAAAGCTAACCAACCACATGATAGCTTTGTATGTTTTTAATTAAACTCTCAAATTAAAAGTCAAGCATTCCAGTTTCATAAATTTTTACATTCCAATATAGTTGTCCAGTTTAAGAGTATACCGGTAGCTTTCAGATGACTCAGATAATCTTCTAAATTCCCTTTGTAAAACTGCATTATTATGAGGAGGACCCATTTCAACTTTGAAAATGATACCGTAGCTGATCCCTTTCTATGCATTATGCAATAGTCTGTGTGCCAAAACAATAGAATAAGGCAAACGTATGTAAATTAATTTTGGTTTCCTCTTAGTTTTTTGTCTTTTAGTGTTTGAGATAAGTTTTCTACATATTTTCAGCAAATGTGAGCATTACAGCTCATATTACAAGAATTTAAGCATCAAAGCTCCAGTGATTAAAAATACAGTATCCACTCAGCCATCCAACCGTGCATCCTTTTAGTCACTCAGTACGCCCACCATTTAGTGATTACCGGTGATATAGCAGGTACATATCAGCACACTATGCTACAGCACAATCCATGATTCCACGTTAACATCTGGGAATACCTTCCATTCCTTTTCCAGACGAAGAATGCATGCCTGTCTTGTCCGGATGGGATCTTCAGGATTCAGTAGACAGAGCGGGGTGCACATTCGTGGTCAGATGTAGTATATACATATCTAGCGAAGTAAGTACAAAGTGCTGTACAGAAAAGACAAAGAAGGAAATATACTTCAGAGAAGGACAAAGGAGAGTGGAGCAGAGGAGTGTGCATTTTAATTGGATCTTCAAGAAGCAGGACACGAGTGTGTGCGATCCATGCACATGCAATCCTGGTGCCAGGTAGAAGTTAGCCGAAAACTTAGATACATTGGCTCAGTTCCCACTCAATATCCTGCCCGTGTCTAAAACACTACAAACGATGTCTGCCAATTTCTGGGGATTTAGGCCTTTAGAGATACATCTGTCTGAAGGCTTAATTTTATTTTTTACTTGATTTCATAGTGCCAATTTTTTCATGTGCCACTAAAAGCAAACAAACAAAAACCAAAATTATTTAAAAAATGTGTGGCCATGTTTCAATGAGGATAATGTGATCTACTGTGTTTTGTTTTGTTTTTTAATTCATCAACATGAGGCATACTTTGATGGGGTTCCACCATGATACAATAGTTCCATTTAAATGTGAAGAAAGCCAATGAATGTGAGTGAAATCGGCTCATATTTTTCAATAATTCTTCATCTTCCAAATGCACACTTACATAATTAATAAAACTCATTAAAAGAAAGCTGGATTCCCCACACAATTAACTGATACAGAATATTTATTACAGAACTCAACAAACACAGATGGATTTTCAGAGCCCTTGGTTAACTTGGCAGTGACGGTCATTA
Organism: Micronycteris hirsuta; assembly: GCA_004026765.1. Taxonomy (NCBI): domain Eukaryota; kingdom Metazoa; phylum Chordata; class Mammalia; order Chiroptera; family Phyllostomidae; genus Micronycteris; species Micronycteris hirsuta. Next base: position 2,264 of record PVJI01023167.1, read on the forward strand.
GATTTTTTTCATGAAGGGTATACTCAGTCAACTTAATGTGCATGTCAGCACAAATCCTCATATAATACCTAATTCCACAAAGCCATCATACAAGGTTTATGGTCAATAAATCTGCTGTTTAAACAGAAAAGACAGAATAATGGATCACTGTCCCCATGAAATGAGAAAAAAAAATAACCCCATCCATTTTTCTTATTTTCTAAATATAAGTAAATCCATAAATAAAGCAAAAATTAATTTTAAAAGTTTTGGTCTGATGTATTATGCAGCTGCTGTATGGTTTGTGCTGGAGTAATCTCTTTTCTTTATGACCTATGTCCCCGGGTGCTTTGGGTAGCAATAGCTCAAGCCAATTCAGTTCAAATTGCCTGACAGGGATTTGAGGCTTTGAGATCTCCTGGATTTTCTAAATGCAGACATGAACATTTATGGATCATTTATACTGCATTAAATTTCATTCTGTATTGTTGGCATGCAATAAAGCTTAATTTAATATTTTATACACACCACTTTAATGTTCTCTGTCATTTTCCTTACCATACAGAGCAAGCAAGATCGCCTAAGTCATTTGTTAACATAATTTAATTTCTAAGTAACTTGAAGACAGGGAGTTATTTTTTTGTAGTGCCCAAATTATTTAGCCCTTTGCTGAGAAAATTATTTATAATTGATTTTATTTACAGAGTCGTACAAAGGATGTCAGCTCTGGCACATTGGATAATAACATGAGTTCAGTCATTGTGGGTTTGATTAAAGAATAAATGAAAATCAAAATAACCATCTAACATTGAAACTGCCCTCGGATCTTGACAGAATTATTGAATTATCTGCTTTCTTATTGATTTTACAGTTTTCAGGGATTTTCCTTTTATGTTGTCTTGGTTTTTCAATGCGGAGGCCACACAGAACATAAGTTTCACTGAGACAAGGGCCAAGTGCATTTTGTTCATTGGGACGTCCTCCCAATTTCACCAAGTACCTGGCGCATTGTGTGCGTTCATATCTGTTGAATTAAGAATTATTTAGTCTAAATGATCTCACCCTGATCTGGCTTACAAGATCATACATGAATTGGCCTCTCCCCAAAAGTCTAGTGTCGTGTATCCTGTTTGTGACACTGATTTTGTCCCTCTCCCTGCTGGTGGGCTGACCCCCGCCAAGTTGTTATTAGTTCCCTCGTAACAACGAATGCCTTTGTGCTCTCTACTGCCTGACAAGATCTTCCCAAATTTTTCAAGTGGCTTATTACTCCTCATCAATCCGCTTTTAGTTTACCCTCTTTTGTTTTATTGTGATCTGTTTTCCTACCTGAATCACCGTATGTATTCACTCGTTTACGTGGTTTCACTTCAATCCCCTCAATAACAGCAAAACCTACTTCCTTTTGTTCATTCCTGTCTTCCCAAAGTCAAGAACAATGTCTGGTACACACAGGTATTTCACAAACATTTTTAGACTTTCTATGTGAAAAAGACATACTCTAGCATGTGCAAATGATTCACAAAGCATCTCACAGACATTGTCCCTTCTTCAACACATTTCAAGCACCGCTCCTTAATGGATGCCCCTCAGACCTCTGAATAGTTACACAAAAATTTACGTAACCCTCGTCTTGCTCTGTGCCCATTTTCCCTCGGTTCTTTAACCTCCATTTTCTTGGTCTTCTGGGTCCCATCATTCCAGCCATGAGAGAAAAGACGTCCTGCTTTGTTAGACAGCAAGCAGAGTTGGCCCAACTTGGCCACTTCTGATGTCTACTTCCAAAAGAATGTCAGTCATCTTATTTGAACTCCCAGAGGCCAGAAGAAGAACTCTCAGCCATGAGCCAACCCCAGAACAACCGCATCAGAAGGGAAGAAGAGAAGATACTGATTAAATGAACTACATGGTTTCTATCGTGGGCAAAGTGCTGTGTTTGCCCTGGTTTAGTTTTCAATTTATGACATAAAGATCACAGAACTTATCTGAAATGGCAAAAGGTTATATTTTCAAAGATTTTAGAGCAGGTAAAAAAAATTTAAGTGATTGTTTTTAGGAAATTATATATGGCTGACTTTTCAGGAATATTGATTATGTGCTGTGAACTATCCTAAATATTTCATGTGTGTGAGCTCATTAAATCCCAACATCAATTTCGTGAGGTACGATACCATCAATTCTGTTTTAATCCTTTTTTAAAGAGGAAAAAATTGAGGCCCAGAAATGTTAAGCAGTTTGCCCGAAATTGTGTTGTCCCCAAAGAGATGCATCCTAAATGATGAGCTGGGTGTGTTCATGGTCTAGAGTGTGGTGATGCTTCACGGATGGGTGTTTCTCTTCCAGCTCACCAAGTAATACACATTATGCATGTATCAGTAGTGTACATAAATCATGCCTCAATAAAGTGGCATTTAAAATTAAATAAATACAGTAAATCTATGTGCTATATCTTATTTTTTCTAATTTTCTAAATGAACAGGAGACTATTAATCCCCACTACTATTTTTCATACCTTGCACGGTAGTGAGGTGTCATTTCCTAATTGTATATTTTTCTCTAGTGTCTGTGTGTGTACACACACGTGAATGTTCCTGTACTTTGCAACACTTCGAACACCACTGGACTTCATTGATTGGTCATTTTCTTTGGTCTCCACAACCCTGAGAACGTGGTACATGCATGGCAATGCGTGTTACTGATGTATTATTCAGGGACGGTTTCCTTTCTCTTCCAAGAGCGGGATGCCAGTGTGTGTGGCCCATTCGCAGGGGCGTGGCCCTGCTGCTGTGAGGAGGGCAGGTGTGGGGCGGGGCTACTTCTCTGGGGCCGGAAGGGCAGGTTCTCCAACAGGTGGTCCACTGGTGAATTCCTGTGAGGGTGGCCCGGCTGGGTAGCAGTCCAACAGAAAAAGACCTTGTGATTGGGAGATACTTAGTGTAAAAGGATAATCATTTAGAGTCTGCGCCCACCCTGACCGCAGCAGCAGGATTTTCTCTCAGGAGAAAAAGGAAAAATAGCAACAGAGTTTTGCAGGTGTGTTTTTGAATACCTGCTGCGTTATGCAGAGTATTAGCTTCAAAGGAGAAACTCTAACTGCATTAAATATACCACGTGAACGTTAAATTACAGTTACAGCTAGAGAGTGACTGTTTCCCAGCTACCAGATAATAAATTATTCATTCTCGATACACGATCTACTAAATTTATACACTGTTAATCAACCCACAGTGTAATTAAGTTATTGTATAATAATACATGGGGCTCATTTATGTCCAATGGTATATACCAAGAGCTAAAAACCAGGTTAAAATAGTCACTGCTCTCATGTTGTTTATATTTCATTTGAAAAAAAAAACAACAAAATATTTTGTAAAAATAAATTGAGTATATGAAAAGCATAGAATGTTCTACAAGAACATAATAAAAAATTTACTCTAAGAAGGTAGCTAAGAACCCCCATCAGCCTACGTGAAAGTAAAACGGATATAGAACGAGTGGATTTTCTTAGGGGGGGTGGTGAAGAGGAATGCCAAAAGATTTAGTGAGGGGGGGCAAATCAGATCTTTTGCAGGGAGCTGTGCGGGTATCGCATGTGGAGTGGGGAGGCCCGGGCGGCAGCTGAGAAGACCTCAGGGAAGGGGAGCCTTCGGTGTGTTTGGAACGTGGGGTGGGCAGGACGCGTAGGGAAAGACCCTGGAGACGCTGGGAGTGCGGTCACAGCAACCCTGCAAGACACGTGAGGGAGCTTCTCTTTTCTGGAAGGGTCATGAGCAGACACCGGTGGGCTTTGAGCACCAGGGAGGTGAGGGGTGCGTTTTGGGAACCTCCCTGAGAACGGACAAGGAAAGACACAAAAGTGAGAAGGGGAAAAGTCCCAGGAGGGTGAAATTTTGGTGCGTGATGATGGTGGCCCCGAGAAGAGAATAGTGAGAGAGGACCTGGGTGTGTAGGAGGCAGACGGGATCGATAAAATTCTGTGATGGCGTTGGATGGGAATTGGGAAGAGCAAAGGGAAACCTCGATGCTTCTGATTTTGACACCAGTGAGTGGTGGCATCCGACCAGGTGAGGAGGCTTCGAGGGGAGAGGCTTTGCAGAGATAAAGGACAAATTCAACTTTCAACACATGGAATTAAGGTGATTTTGAAAAGGGACTGGAGGGATAAGGACTATGATAAGGAATAGGGTATAACGATCCAGAGCTCAGCAGCAATTTCCGGGCCATTCTCCACAGCCATTATGCTGTGGAATTGTCATCACGTGGCAATTAGGTCCTGGGAGTCAATGTCCCCATCCAGGGAGGTATTCTGACAACGGGAATTGAAGGGAAAATCAACATTTGGTTCATGGACTGGGAAACGAGGAACTTTCTTATCCCCGTTACTCGTCCACTGGGTGTGGGATCCCCTTATGTGAGTAAGAGGACAGAAGGTGTGGATGCTCACAGGACTTCCCTGGAAATTAGGCGACAATAAGACCGTTGAGCTCCTGCCGTGGATATGAGTCAGGAAAAGGGTTTTCATGGGCCTTTGGGTGCGTGTGTGCCATTTTCTAAGGTTTGAAAGACTTGAATGTGTTTATATCTTCACTTTAAAAAGCCAGTAGAAATTAAAGCTAGATTCTATTGTCTCATTTTAAAGATGAGGAATTTACTGGCTTAGGAGAACTGAAGGGATGTCAGTCCTTAGACTATGAGTTAAAGGTATTTAGATGGAAGAGATACAGAGAGCAAACGAGCACATGAAAGGTGTTCAACACGATTATTGATACATTAAATGCAAATTAAAGCCACAATTGCATACCACTACCCTCCTATTAGAATGGCAAAAAAAGAAAGTGTGTGTGTGTGTGTGTATAAACAGAATTACACCGTAGTGGTTATGGGACAACTGGAACTCTCACACCTTGCTTTTGGAACGGTAAAAGCCACTTTAGGAAGAAAAATGGCACAGTCTTATAAAGTTACACATATACTTAAAAAACGACCCAGCAATCTCACTCCCATCTATTTAAATACAAGAAACCAACACTTACGTCCGCACCCGCCCATGAATGTTTACAGGGCATGTCAGCAAAAGACTGCAACCCCAGAAAGGAGGTAATGACCAGCAACTAATGGATGGATAAATCAATTTTGGTAAACCCATAAAAAGGATTCATTCTCAGCAAAGAAAAGGAATGAACTCCGGATACATGTAAGAACATAGAGAGTCTCAAAAGTATTTTGCTGAGAGAAGACAGCCACTTTCTCTTTATTTCTCTTTGGAAGGTTTTTAGTTTTATAATTTGGGAGATGTTTTCTGTACATTAAGAAAGGAGGGGACAATGAAGGAACACAGTTCCCTGAGAAAAGGGAACTGCATATGCACCCGTGAAAGTGATAGTACAATGTGCATTTCCTATCATCCATATTTATGTCTTCCCCGATAAGAGATAATACTTCATATGTATAATGACAAGATAATAAATTCTATGCATTTCATTTTTCAAATGAGGTTTGTGATGCTCTCAGCCTGCAAGAATCCCCATAGAGTTTTCTGGAATGGCAAGGTAGTCCCATATAAATGCAAATTAACATTGTTTGTCTCAGAAAGCCTTCGCATCTCAAATTAGTCATAAAAATCTAAATCACATTTTACAGGTACCAATTCCCCACTCTAAAAATTATTGAAAGAGGTGAAGTAGAAATCTCTTTTCCTTATCGATAGCTGCCATTTCTTTTGAAGGGAAAGAAAATAGTTTGAATTAAAATCTTCAGGTTTAAAAGCTTTAAAGGTTATTTTTGAGAAGTAAAACATTTATTTGAGAGATAGTCGCCTTAACCCAAGGATGGAAGGGAGAAAGGAAAGTAAAACTCTATTTTATAGCAGAATACAAATCATTTAGTGTAGAATGCTGGGAAGATTTATAAATCATCTTTTTCACAAAACTATTTTAATAACTGAATTTACCAAGACACATCAAGTGGTGAAAATTCTTACTGATTTACCTGACAGAAAAGGTTATCTTTCTGAAGGAGAAATTTGGTGCCCGCCAGCTTCATCATGTGATCAAGCGCATCACCAGAGTGCATTACAGTTCTGTGGAAAAGATAAACTGAGGGTAACATACACGTGACCAATGCATTGTTTCTGCAAAAAAAAATTTATTTAGCCTGATTATATTTATAAGAAACAGAAATGAGACAAATAAAATTTTGCAAAACATTGGTGAGACTTATTAATAATGTCAAAGTCACCAGAGAAAGGCAAATCAAAGAGCTGTCTAGATTATTAGAATTTTAATGACTTTAAATTTTGGAGTGTGATAATTTTATTATTTTGTAAAATTGATATCTATCACCAGATATCTGCTGATGTTGTAAGGGTGAAGCTTTGGCATACTCTCAAGTAGAATAACAGAGATTTGAATAGATGATGATATATACATAGATATGAAGCTACAGATATGACAAATATATCATTTAAAATATAGTGTGTTTGAATTTTATCAAAGAGAAGTATACTTATTACATATGATTTCAATCTTTTAAATCATTAGAAGGAACCAATAAATATTTATTTTTAGAATTTTATTTGGTTTTAACTATTTGAGTGTATAGAAATGAAAATAAAAATTACTTGTCATGGGCTAAGAATCAATGCAGATAAATCATTTTCTTAAAAATAAACATGAATGATTAGACATGTAAAAATTTAGAAACAAATGTTCAAAAATATAAACTATGAGAAATTAAGAAAAATTATAGTTGCATGTATAAAAAAGTGATGTTAAAATTAGATTCTATTTTTATCTGTATATATTAATATCAAAAATAGCAAATGTCCAGAACTTTGACATTACAATTACAAATTTCTTTTAATTAAACTCACCTATATTTTTGCACTGTAATGTGCTAAATGTCACTCTGGAAAAAAATCACTAAAACTTGTCCGTAGATATCTTAAAAGTTAATTATTAGTCCAAAATTATTTTGAAAATCAGCCTCTTTTGATATCAAATGACATTAAAGACACTTGAGTTTTCTTCAATCATTAAATGGCACCAAATTCTTCTGTAAACCTGTATTAACTATATTTCAGTATTCACCCAGAAAAAAAGGTGCACTAAGCTATTGTAAAAAATATCCAAAATGTAGTAGCTCAAGCAAAATGTGTTTTTTTTCCCTCCCTCACACATAGAACAGTTTTCTACCCAAAAGTGGACAGAGAGAGTGAAGTGTGCAAACGGAAGAAAGGTGGTATCACCGCAGCTCTCGTTCTAGGAAAGGATGAAACCAACAGTCAGGGAATGCGTGGCCACTTTCTATTTTTCTCTCTCTTTTTTTTAATCCTTACCCAAGGACACTTTTTTCATTGCTCTTAGAGAGAGAGGAGAGAGAGAAACCCCCATGAGAGAGAGAGAGAAGCATGGATTTGTTCTCTCCAGAATCTGCCCAACTAGGGATGGTACATGTCTGGACCTGGGACCAAACCCGCAATCTATGTATATGACTTGACCAGGAATCGAACCCACAGCCTTTTAGCTATGGGATGATGCTCCAAATGGCTGAGCCACACTGGCCGGGGAGGCAAACTGAATGGCCACTTTCAATGTTCTGTGTTCTTCTACGTTCAAGCTTACCCATATTTCTGCACTGTACTTTAAGGCGACCTTTTCTCTGTGAAAAGACTTTTCTAAAAGTTTTTAGCAAAACAAATAGAATAAGCTTTATGAAATGCCAGGAATTTTTTAAATGGGAGGGAAATGGAGGCAAAACTGAAGTTAAAATAAAACCTACCTTTGTGCCAGGTTATTCATATTTGACTTCTCTGAATTCTCCCAGCTAGGACGTAGAATGATGGTGGTGACAATGACGGTGGTGACAATGACGATGGTGACGATGGTGGTGGTGATGAGGGTGGTAGAGTTTTAATCTGAGTAAGATATTTGAAAATAAATTCCATTTTGTTGATTAAGTAATATTGCAAACTTAAACGTCCAGCTAGTTTAGAAATTGATGTTCCCTGCCAAACTTATGATTCTAGGGTTTTTTCCCTCTGCTTTTTCTTTTTTAAGGGGAAAGAAATTAGTTTGTATGTAAGAAACTGAATCTGAATCTAACAACCAAAATGAGAACAAAACCCCAAGCCCATGAGCCCTCTTATCACTGCTGGCACATCTGATATGGAATAAACTTGGAATAATTTAGCAGAACTTCCCAAACCACAGAAGAGAGATTTTCAGTGGTCCCCAAGAGTCTTGGGTATTTAACCTGATCTCCCACTTCTCCAAAGGGTTTGATTAAAATAACTCAAGAACCACAGCTTGTGGGGAAGAGACCCAGGCCTCCACGACAACTATTATTTAATCTGATTTCCCTTCTGAAACAAAGTATGAAAGCGCCTTGTGACATTTAGAAACTGCTAAATCTCTGCAGTTCAATTCCACCGACTCCTTAAATCTGGCCTACTTAACTCTCTCTACTGCTTTTCTGCTAGCAAAAGCTTTAGTTCCACAAATTGAGGTGGTTTGTATTGCAGGTTTGACAAATCATCTTGAAATCTTTGTGCTCGTTCATGGTTCCCTGCACAGAAAGGGACACTCTGTTATACGGAAAATTAGTGAGGGAAAATGGCTTTTCCCAGAAAAAGGCACAGAAATGTTTGCATGCAATTCTCAGTAAATTTGGAACAGGCGTTAGTACTTTATTCAGAGAGTAAGAGGCAGTGGGGAAGAGAGAAAGGAAGAGAGCAAAGTTTTCTTACAGTTTATAACATTTCATTTGTTCTCTATCATTTTCTATGTGTTTATATATTTCATGAGTCTTATGGGTTTTATCAACTTCTGCAAGTTTTATAACAGAGTTATTCCAGCAGTGTTTTTTTTAATTTGCTACTTAATCACTTACACGAAATATTTTTAAATGACTAATATAAATTTTTATGTTCACCTTCATATTGAGCAAGGTTGGCTTTGAGTGAAAATATGAGAAGTTAACTGGTATACAGGCTCACCAAAATTGTAGAAGTTGTATTTTTGTTGCTTGTTCTTATATATGTGTCAAGCCCCAAAATTTAGCGTTGTCCTAGGCCAAACAAATTGTGTAGCTGGCTTTGCCTCTGGTCATTCCTTAGAAGACAATGTCAGATTTTTTGAGAATAGAAAGAACTACTTCTAAGTTCCAAGTTTATTGAAAATATGCTATATGGACTGTGGCAATAGGGACCATTATCCTGAAGCTATAAACAGGGCAGAGTATTGGCTACCATGTACTTTTTTGTTGCTGAAATCATTTTACTATTTGGATATTGTAAAAGTGGCCTTGGCTGCCTAATCCAATTAGAAATGTTGATTCTCTAAATCTAAGGAAGAGTTTAAATTAATGAAAATATAACTTAGTAAAATTCAATTCCAAATTACTTGTGTCGCAGTTAAATAATTCAAATGAAATGATTCAAACCATGTATGATTTTTTGCTGTTAGTATAATTTACAGATAAAATACTCTGATATATCTAATTTTTTTCCTTTAACACTTGATGAAAATGGGAATGATTATTTACCATGATACATATCGTCATTGTAAACATACATGCATAAATATATGAATATCTATGTAAAATAGTTGTTATAACTTTAGATGTATTTTTTAAATTTTATACAATTTGAACATATGCAACAAAATACCATATGCTTTTTACCCTGACTCGAGTTTTAAATTTTCAAACTAGAAGATATCCAAGGAATCAATGAATGAATGGCGTTCCATATTTTGTGCCTGAGCAAATTAGAGAACGGAATTGTGGAAGGACAGGGTCACCAAGTTGCTGGTGTTGGAAACCAATTATCAGTCCTGGAGATAGAAGCACTTCTTCATGCTGTTCTCCCCAGAAAAGCTTTCGGAAGGAATTGAAATTCAATATAGATTTTGCACGTCTCCACTTTCGGTGTCTTAAAGGTTATGAGATTAGATGCTGGCTAAGAGGAAAGATCAATAGAGCCTCCAGCCTGGAGGACAGGAAATAAATAATGGGAAACCAGTGGACACTAACTTCACTGAGAATGCACTTGCTCATATTTTATGCATCCTCAGCTGTGCTTACAAAGAGTCGAGCAAAAAGAGAAAGACTACGAATCTTGATAAGAGTCTCAAACTAGACAGTGCTGTGCTAACTCAGTGCTTTGCAAACAGGAGCCAAGGAGCCTGTCATTTCTAGGTGGGCTGCTCTCCCTGAAGCAGCTCCTGCAATCAGCGGCACTACCGGTAATCAAGACCATCAACCTGAGCCCACCTGAAAACGCCACATATAAAATCACAGCAGAGAGATGCATTAACGCAACTGGCTTTAAAAAATAAAAACAAAATCTAGAATAACCACAATGCTTACATCTTGGAGTTTTCTAGGTTATTAAATTTAACTGAGTTAATTGGAAATAATTTTGAGTACTTGTAGAAGTAAAAGGCTAGTTTACAAAGCAATTATTAATTGGATATGTTTGATGCCAGAATAAGTGAAAAACATGCGCTATACATCTGTACATATACAATGCATAGATGTTTTAAATGCATATATGAATAAAACCGTGGTAGCTTCCATGAAGAAAAGCTGTAGGGAGGTAGGTGGGGATATGACAGAGGAATAGGAATAGTATAGGAGTTGAAGGAGGCTGCATTGGAGGAGTTATATTTGAGATCTGAACAGGAATAGGTGTTTCCCGAAGGAGGAGGGAGAAGAGTATTTGAGGCAATGAGAGAAGGATGTCTGGTAGATTTCTACTTCAAAGAACTGAAAGGAAGCAAGTGTCGCTGCTGTGTTGAGAACAGAGTGTCTGGGACAAGACAAAGGAGAGATGACCAAAAGCCAAGGACCAAAACTGTAGGTCCAAGGAGCCTAGGGTGAGGATTTTAATTCTAGGTCTTAGTGAAAAGCCATTGAACAGTTTTAGGGGAAAAAAATGGCATTATCATATTTGAATTTTGAAGACCGTACTCTGACTAGCCCATGGAGAAAGGCTACAGCAGAATGAGAAAGTATGTGCACAACGCAGTTAAGGGCAGTCCAGGAGCTTGACCTTGGCACGGTTAAGTGGAGCAGGAGAGAAGATCAAGTCCACAGATATTAAAGAGCTGCGAGGTCAGGTTGCTGATGATGTATCTGTTCCCCGGAGGAAGGAACATGTGGTATCAGGTATAGGGGTAGGGCCGTAGCCTTCACAGAGAGATTCTGGTTACATCCAGAGACGGAGAACCATGGGGAAAGAACTGCTGGGGAGTCGTGAGTTTAATATTTGACATATACATGGTTGTAGAGACACATTTAAGAGTGTTAACTAGATGTGCTAGTAAGAGGGTTTACCATATAAAGACTGGGTTTAGTGAAGAGTTTGGAGCTGGAGACTTAAATTTGGAATCCATGGAGATCTATACCTTGTGTTTATGTAACTACGATGTATGTAGGACTCTCTGAGACATGGGCCCCACTCCAAAACTGTTACTATACTTCAAAGACTGAGGATGCCCAATAGAAGTACAAACACTAGGATTTAGGGTCTGTGGCAAAAATTGCTTTAGTAGAATGAAATTCAGGGAGGAATACAACCTAAATGTGAAGGGCGATTTGGTGCAAGGGATATGTATTAGGGAAAATAAACTGTTTTAAAGTATAAAGTTTTTAAGTTATAAAGTATTCAGTTTTAGAGTGTAAAGTTTAAAGTAGAGTGAATATTTGCTGACTTCCACAATTTACCTGTTTGTTTATTTATAATGTCTTTCAAATGTTTGTATAGATTCTTACTATTAATATGAAGCTTCCCACAAAAAATAAACAGCCTAGGAAAATGTATTAAGGGACATAGTTTTACAATGTTTTGTTCAATAGATTATTAATTTATGAGCTTGCTTGGTATAAGTTTGTGACTTTTGGTCAACTTACCTATGTCTAAACCCATGCAAATAATTTTATAATATGGACATTAATATAAAGTATATGTACAGCCAGGGTCAGGAGCTACTGATTGATTTGTATTGTTCATAGTAAATCAAATTGAAATGTAGAGTAAGTGAACCCTATGCTAGTTCTTATAGTAGAAGGGTGTTTAGTTATTCTCTCTGCGTTAACTACTCACACCTGGTGCCAGACAGGTAATTCAAAAACGCAAGGCATTAGACGTGCATTCAATGTTATTAGTTTTAGTAACTTAAAAGGATAAAAACAGGTTTTAGACAAACATTTAGGCTACTAAAGACATAGAAATAAAAGCATACATTGAAACAAAATACATTTACCTATAAATGGGAAGAATCTTAACTCATAGTTGGCCCTGATTTTAGGGCAATTTTGATTGTCTACACATTTAATTGGAGAAGCCCCAAAATTTGTCAGAAAATTAAAATGTTTAGAGAAATATTTTCTTCTGCATCTCTAATTTCCTAATTTAAATCAGACAAATTTATGTTCTGATTTGATTTAACATATCTTCATGTATTTTTAAAGGTACAGATAAATGAAGAAAAGGTTTTATATTTAAAGACTATTGAATTATATGACTGAAAAGTGAAATAGGAGGACAGGATTGTATTTCCCTACCTGATACTATTTGGAAAGCTGAGACTATAATCACACACCATTATTAAAAAGATCTGGATTCCATAGTATTGATACCAAATCCAGGAACACCAAATACTAAAGAAGCTAAGGCAATGTAGAATGTGTATCAAAACAATGAATCATGTGCGCCAGCTACATACAGTGATGGAATTACATCCGCATCAACATTTACGCTTAAACAAAATGGTGGTTGTCATTTAAAAAGAGACGTTAAAAATGGCAAACATTATGTAACAGCATATGAGTTCATTTCTAAATTCTTGCACATAATAAAAATAAAATAGAAACCCATAGGCTGTCACAGCATAATTGATGATGTAAAAATTGCATTTAGGGTTTTCTACAGAAATAAAAGAGACATCTACGGGAATGGGGCATTCGGGGCTCTGGGCTTTTTCTACATATTTTGTTTAATCTGTGCGCTAACTCTGTCAGGTAGTCTTAAATTATTTTCTTAATTTTAGAAAATAGAAACTGAATGTCAGAAATATCTGTCCAATTTCACAACTGAGTGGAATTGAAAGTAGGAGGAATCTAAAATGGAAGTCTTTGCTCTCTCAATTGTAGTTGCCTGTCTCTCTCTCTGCAAATGCAGAGCGGGGATATAGAAATTGGAAGGTGGGCATTTCAAGACTTTCTCCCCGACCCTTAAAAATCTATTTCAGTTGATTTAAAGGCAACTTGATTTTCTGCTTTTCTTTTTCTTGTAACAGGCATCATGAGAATTTTAAGACAAGTTTGGAAAGTGACTCTGTTGTCAAGCTTAGCTGTGTCGACATTGAAATTTTGAGTAGTGGCCAGTCAAAGAATAATTTTAAAGTTACCTAAAGAGAATCCACAAGTTATCTAAACTACTTCAGCTATTAAATCTAAGTGTCAGTCTCATAAAACTTCAGTTTCTTGACTAGCAAATTAGTCACTCTTCAGATGCTATGTATTAACAGTTTATATGTATAATACCCATTGTAACTAGTATGTAATGAATATACATTAAGTCTTTTGCATGGGTTTTCTTATTTGTTTGTATGTCTAGTTGCCCCATGGAGATTATTTCTGGGTTTTCTGTAAGTAAAAAGGAAATAAGCCACATTTAACACATATTTTTGTGTGTCTTTTAACTTGAGACTGAACTTTGCCATAGTATAACATGATTCCTGAGTCTCAAAGTAGTTCCATCGCTGACTTCGCAGAAACCGCGGTACCCTGGGATCTATTTGGAGTGTAAACAACTTCACCTGTAGATCAATGTCTGTGTTGCTAAGGTTTACTTGCAGGTTGACCGGAATCAAGTAAGTAAACACATTGATTGGAACTATAGAAATAAGAGCACCTATCTCTGCACTGAGAAGACTGGATAGCTTGGGAGATGGGAAGGCAGCCCTGATCCACCCATACCCCCGAAGTTGGGCTTATTGTCTTTATAGCGTGGGGGGATCAAAGTCTCCAGTATTCCACTCAGGATCATTATTTACAGGATAATATGGTGTGTTTACTTTTGAACTTCAGCAAGAGCTAGCAGACTGCTGAGGTGCTCTGTGCCACAAACCACAAGCAAGACTCAGGAGGTTTGAACATAAATTTGGGTCAGTAATAGATCGTGGCTATTAGGAAGAGGGAAAACTTTAGGGTTAGTGAAGGATGGGTAACTCCAGCTTTGTCAGTCTTCCTCATGTTTTCCAAGGGACTCGAGAGGCTGGGCTACAGTCCAACTTATATGGACCAAAGCAACCAAAGCAAGAAGAGCAATCAGGACGTGCTGGTAAACCGAGTCCTGGAGCAGGGGATCTCATTTATAGCACACATCAATTTCCCAGGTGTGAACGCTACCACCATTACAGATTTTGAACTTCCAACTTGACATCACTAAATACTTTACCTGAAGTGAGATATGAAAAAAAAAGTCAAAGGAAATCAATCATGATTGATTACAATGGTTGTGATTCATGGCTATACCACATCTTTCTTTCTTTTCTTCCTTAGTTTCTCTCTCTCTCATTCTTTCCTTTCTTTTTCTCTATTTCTGAACTTGTGTATAATGCTTATAGAACATGTTTATAGTAATATTAGTATATTTAATAGTGGGGTTTTCACAAGTTCTCTTTATTAGGGAAACATTAGTAAAAAACAACATAATAAAATATACGTTATACAAAAAAGGTAATTCCAAGGAGCCCTGAAGCTTAAACTCCACGAGCAAGTTGTTAGAAGCTGTGGCCTAACACATTTATTAAATCACTTAATAAAAATAAATAACAAGCATCTCTCTACTGGCTTGAGGCTCTGTGTTTTGTCTGTGGCGTTTCTTTTCTTCTCCAGAACAGAGTTTTACAACTGTGACCCCTGGCTCGGCGATAGCAACATCAACACGACGTGGGAGGTGATAACAACAATGTGACTTCTAGGGCTCCATTCTAGTCCTGCTCAGCTGGAAACAGGGCTTGGGGCCCAGAAACCAGAGTTGTCAACAAGCCATCCAGGCCATTCTAATGCTGCTCAAATTTGAGGGCCTCTGCTCTCCAACATGTATTCTAAGCAACCAGATTATGAGAAATCCTTACTGGCGAAGGTGGGGGGAGTGTGTGAAGGGGCGGGAGGTGTTTGTTGCTTTGTTTCTAACATCCCTGGAAAAGAATCAAGCAAGTTCGCTCCCTCTTACCCTCTTATTGCAAGTATCTAATTATTTGATTCTAGGCATTACAGCTGAAGTTATCACTTGACTATAGGAGACTGGCATGGAACTAGCTAATGCCTTAGCTTGTTCCATTTAAAACATACCACCAATCACTCCTCTTCCCAATGATGTCACGCTGAGTTAGAGGTAATACTCCCCCAAATGTTCCGATGCTTTGTACTTGGTCACTACTATACTATCACATCAGTATCATAATAGATCCATTTAAAAGTTTGATTTTAATCAGGCTTATGGAGTATTTCTTATGTAATGTGTCTGTGACTATAAGGCATGCAAGCAGCTAACTTAATTCACAATGTTGAATGTTCTATATTTCTCACAGTAAGTAGTAGAAACTTCAGTAATTGGTATATTTTATGTAGCTTTTGTGTATCTACTCAAATCTAGCAGCACTTGAAAACATTCCGTTCACAGTAATTTTTAATTAGGTTTTAATATAAATGCACTGTCAAAGGGTGGTCTGTTTGTTTGTACAATATTATAATTTTAGAAAGTAAACTGGATATTAATTACGATGTCACTTAGTACGTGACCAATTTCCTAAATTTAATGGCAAAACCAGAACATTCTGAATTTATATCCTTGTCAATGTACATTTAGAAGATATATATATATATATATAAAGAGAGAGAGAGAGAAAATATATGTGTGTGTATGTGTATATATATGGTTTCTAATCACATTTTCAGGCAGAAGGTCTGTCAAAGGCTCATGCTCTGGACGCACCGATCGAGCGAAAGGGCACTGCGTGTTCGGTGAGGGCGAGCTTTGGTGCTGATATAACATCCGCAGACATTTACATGTCTGGCTGCCGAATGGAGGAAACTTACAAACAGAGGAAACTGACCCAAAACATAGGCCTGTCTGTTAAGTGGTAGGCAGCAAAGCTTTTGATTTCCTCATTAAGTTAGAAAGGTTTAAATGTTGGCTGGCCAGGCCCTTTTTTTTTTTTTTCCCTGGCTGAAAATAAGTAAAAGAAACAAAAATAAGGAGTCATTAGCAAGACTTTCTGTAAATTAGTTCAGGTAGATAGCCACTAGGTCAGTGAGAGAACTGAACAATTCACTGGGATGAAATTGTAGTCATGCTCACACAATTATGAGAAGCACGTACATTCTGAACATTAAGAAAGTGAAACCCCTCTCCTGGCCGGTGGCTCACTTGGTTGGAGTGACATCCTATCCCCCAAAGGTTTGCGGGTTCCATCCCCAGTCAGGGCACATACGTAGGCGGCACTTTGATCCCCAGTCTGGCGCGTACTGGAGGTAGCCTATTAATGTCTCTCTCTCTCTCAAATCAGTGAACATATCCTTGAGTGACAATTAAAAAAAACAATTTTAAAAAGAAAGTAAAATGCATTTCCTATTTCTCTGTCAAGTTCAAATATGGGGATGGCTATTTTAATGTAAAATCTATAATACGAGATGCCTAACGACCCCCACACACAAATTCTATTTGTGGTAAGTTAATCTATCTTGATCTTATTTATAACAGTGATATATTTGATTTTATTAAGATGTTTTAAAAATATCCCTGGGTGGTGTGGCTCTGTGGATTGAGTGTGGGCCTGAAAACCAAAAAGTCGCTGGTTCGATTCCCAGTCAAGGCACATGCCTGGCTTGCAGGCCAGGTCCCTGGTGGCAGGCACGCTAGAGACAACCACACATTGATGTTTCTTCCCCTCTCTTTCTCCCTCCCTCCCCCTCTCTAAAAATAAATAAATAAAATATTTTTTAAAAAGAAATTTAAAAATGAACTTCCCCACTAAAATATGTGAAAGAATTCTAAAATGCCACTTTAGGAAGGCATTTGGGGTTCTTATCTAATACTAAGCATAATATTATAGATATTCCGATTCTAAGCAAAAATTACTTTTGTGTTTAAACAAAAGTTTCTTAAACCATTCACTTTCTGTAAGGATTTGAAAGACTAGATTCTTCATAGTGCATTTTAAAAATTCACCATTGGTTCCATCGCTGTGTGGAAGTTTTATATGTGCAGCTAGCTCTTGGAAAGTCTTAGGTTGTTTTGTGATAATTCAATGTATTTCTCAGAGATTCTCTTCAGAAACTCAAGTAATAGGAGTGCAAGCTACGTGGTATAGATGGCCCTCTTTTTATAAATGACTGCTGCTTTCTCTGAAACACTCATCAGTCAGTACAGGAAAAAGCTATTTAAATGCTAGGTGCTTTATTTTTTAGGCATATAACAGTTTAAGAACCCCTGTGATGAAAAGGAACCTTAAATATATGTATTTTTTCCATGTATGAGTCTATCAAGATCATAACCTAATTGCTCTACATCATTATTTCTCATCCAGCAACCAGGTAAAGTTTATGAAACTGCTGAGCAGGGGACTGAGACCCGTCTAATCTTCCAGATACGTGAGGATTATGCTCCTTCTCCGTAACTCTTAGTGGTTTAAATTATATCGTGGGACAATCTCATTCCTCTAGTCACCAGTGACATCTAGAAAGTGCATGGTTTTCTCTGCGCCCAGGCCAACATTGGGCGTGATCAGATACATTCTCTGCTGGTGCAACCGGCTCTTGTGTTTGCACACGTGTTCCTCAGCCCTTAACCAAAAGTAGTTGAACGTGAAGAGCTACTTGGCCCCTGCATTTTGTGTGCTTGTGACGGGTGTCCAGCAGCACACAAAGAAGAGGAAAAACGCAGTGGCAGTTGGTCAAGATAATTAAATTTAAACACACCAGCTATATCAGAAGTAATTAACCATGCCCATTAGAGAAAGCAGGGGAAAGGGCTGGAAAGCAGACGGCTTAAGTGCGTGAAACAGCATGACTGCTCCGCAGTTGGAAATATAAAAATAATAACTTCAAAAGCCTGTGTCGCTTTTCTCCCTAATATTTTGTGAAGACATTAAAAATTAAATCAACGGGACTGTTTCCATTTTCTACGCAACAGCCCTGTTGTTAAAAGACTTTTAAAAGCCAAAGACGCAGCAATGGCTGTATCACCATCTACTGCATCCTTTGAAAGTGTTCTTCAGATGGATCATAGCAGAGCTTACATATAAATAATGACAGATGGAATTATCAAACTGAAATACGCTATTTCAAAAATATTTTATTTAAAAATTTCACATAATTAGTTGTACACCATGACTTTTTAAAAACTGTGTGATGTGATGATGAATTTCAATATACATTGTGAAATGATTAGCCCAATCAAGTTACCCGCCTCACACAGTGGCCATCTGGTGGAGGGAGAAGACAAATGGACTCTCTCAGAAAATTTCTAGTGTATAATACAATATTATCAGCTAGAATCACTATGCTGTAAATAGATCCCCAGAATGTGTTTATCTTATATCTGCAATTAATTAAGCAGCAGTTTTATAACTGATGGCGGGATATGATTACTGAATAGGAAAAAATACTAGAAACAAAGAGAAGACAGCCTATGGGAGAAGTGAGTTTATTTCAGTGCAGTGCTGTCTAAAGGCATAGGTGGCATTTGTGGTCTCCCTCAGCCAGCCATGCGAGGGAATAGGAGACACAGGCACATTCCATATCCCTCACTGCAGCGTCCTCCTCGTAAGTCGTGGTGAGTAGACACAATTAGAGAAACTGGATTCCTAAGGAACTCCGATAGGTGTCCAAGTTGTGAACTCCCATTTACCTTTGTGGCTTCATCCGAGATGAGAGAGGCCACGCCGGCCCCAGGAGGAGGTGAGTCCAGGGCCCTGAATAACCCCCAGGGCCCAGGGAGAAGTCCCTGGCTGAGGGCTGCAGGGCCAGTGTCTGCTGTGCTGCATTCCCTTCTATCGCTCCTTCACTTCAAGGGCTGAGCCTTTTTTTGTCTAACAAGATTCACAGATTCACGCTGGGAAAAAAGCCCACAGTTCAGCTCTCAATAACCTCAAGGGCAAAGTATTTTGTATTCACTCTTTTTGTGTTTATTATGAAAAAGGAATATCCGGGACATGGCAAAATGGTGTGGGCCTAAAAATGTTTCAGGGTTACCAGCTGCATGAAAAGTTAAGAGAGAGAAAGTCACGTACGTCGGGGTGATAAACATGACAAAATCCTACTGCGATGCTGTGAATAATTTTCTAGCTTTATTTCTTAAAGTTCTTTTAAAAACACTTTGTTGCATTGCTGAAACGGTTCAAACAGGTCCACCTGGAAAAAAATTGCAAAACGTTGCTTCGGTAAGCAGGACCTCTAGACTTTCACTTTCAACCAAAATGGAACAAAAAGGAATAGATTTACCTCTTGCCATAAGCAATCTTTAAAAAAACTGGATGAAATATCTGTAGTCACAATTTTCAGACTGAACAACAAACAGCACAGGACAGTGGCCCCTGGGAGAAAGTAACTGAATGAGGTGAGCCCCACAATTGGCCCTCCTAACCCTCTGGGGAGAGTTTGCAAGATACAGAGCAGAGAGATGAGCAGTTGACCCAAGTGCAGGCCAGAACTTTCCTAAATGGATAGGTCGGAGTTCAGGGAGTCCCAGCAGTCAAAATCCAGTGGATAGCACACTGGTGCCAAACAACAGTAATGATACAGTTTAGTAAGGAGTTTGGTGTCCTTTATTCAAGGGGAAATACTCCATGGACTGGGGAGGGCGGTGCTTCGCAAGCAGTGGAGTGCCGTGCCCGAGGATTTGGGGCAAGAATGAGGTGTATGGTGCAGTAGAAGAGGCAACCTGGAAACAGGGCAGGGGGGCTCGGGGGTGGGGGATTTCCTTGGAGGGCCAGCAGGCTGTGTTTTCCCGGGTGAGGTGAGCTCACTGAAGCTGCTATGGAGGAACGTGGTGATGGGTGTCGGATTTTTTCTTTGACCTGCATTTATGTACCTGCCGGCTGCTTTAGGTTTAAATTTGTGATGTGGGCCAGCCCACTGGGCAGGAGGCCCACATTTTATGGGTCCAGATACACAGGGATTAACCTTATCACTGGAGAGAAGGGAGCTTCTCAGAGAGTCTGAAGCTGAGTGTCTTTTTCTTTTTTAAAAATTTTTAAACTCTATTTTTTATCGCCGACACTATTGCAGATATGCACGTTCCCCCCACCTCTTTGCCCACCTCCACTCAGCACCCCCTCCCTCTGGCCATCAGCACAGTGTTGACTGAGTCATGCGTTTTGTTCCTTGGCTAATCCCTTCACTCATCCAGTTCCCCTCCTCCCTCCCCTCACAGCTGTCCTGAAGATTATTATACTAAGTGCAATAAGCCAGTCAGAGAAAGACAAATACCATATGATCTCACTTACATGTGGAGTTTAATAAACCAAATAAACTGAGAAACAGAAGAGAAACAGAACATGGACACATGGAACAGGCTGGAGCTGAGTAACTTCGCACACGGGAGTGGGGAGTTTACCAAGGCCAGGCACTGGGGCTGGGGAAGGGGGCCCCGGAACAACTGAGGAAGGCTTCCCTGTGCTGAGAAAAGTCGGTGGACCTCCACCCTGTAGAAAGATCCTAATGCAGGACCATGAAGTTAAGATCCTCTGGAAGGGAAAGGGGCATCTCTCAGTTGCAGGGGGAAATACTCGCAAGATTACAGGCTGCTTTGAATCCACTTAAAGCCTGAAAGCAAGTCTCAAAGTGATAGACTCTAAGGAACTTAGTCACGTCCCAGAGCAAAGCCCCATCTCACTAGAGGAGTTAAAAACAAATGCAATTAAGAAATAGATATGCAAGAATATGAAGAAGGAGAAGAAGGAGAAGGAGAAGAAGAAGAGGAAGAAGAAAAGGAGGAAGAGGAGGAATGGAAAGGGGAAGGGGTGGGGGGAGGGAGAAGTAGAAGAAGAGGAAAGGGCAAAGGAGAAGGGAAGGAGAAAGAAACAGGAAAATGCTACACTTGAGGAGAATAATCACTCAATAGAAAAACAACCAGCATGACACAGATCAGGAATTACAAGGCAGGGCCAGTAAATCAGCTGTTTTAGAGAGAAGCAGTTGCGAAGTTTGGAGCAGGACAAGGTTTTAAAATAAAGAATTGGAATTCCATTGTGTAGATGTACCATAGTTTCTTGATCCATTCATTTGTAGATGGGCACTTAGGTTGTTTCCAGCACTTGGCTATTGTGAATTGTGCTGCTATGAACATTGGAGTGCAGAGGTTCTTTTGAATTGGTTTTTCAGGATTCTTAGGGTATAATCCCAGCAGTGGAATTGCTGGGTCAAAAGTCAGTTCCATTTTCATTTTTCTGAGGAAGTTCCATACTGTTTTCCACAGTGGCTGTACCAGTCTGCATTCCCACCAACAGTGCAGTAGGGTTCCCTTTTCTCCACATCCCCTCCAACAGTTATCTGTTGCTTTGTTGATGATGGCCATTCTGACTGGTGTGAGGTGGTACCTCATTGTAGTTTTAATTTGCATCTCTCTGATGGCTAATGATGTTGAGCATCTTTTCATATGACTCTGGGCCCTACACCTACACAATGGAATTCTACGCAGCAGAAAGGAAGAAGGAGCTTATACCCTTTGCAACAGCATGGATGGAACTGGAGAGCATTATG
>PVJI01023168.1:0-24007 GCA_004026765.1 Micronycteris hirsuta
GCATAGAGTCCCAAACAAAATGGATGCAAAGAGGACCACACCAAAACACATCACAATTAAAATGCCAAAGGTTAAAGAGAGAATCTTAAAAGCAGCAGAAGAAAATCAGTTACCTACAGAGGAATTCCCATAAGACTGTCAGTTGATTTCTCAAAAGAAAATTTGCAGGCTAGATGGACTGGCAAAATATTCAAAGTCAATGAGAAAGTCAAAGTCAGGGTCCTACAGCCAAGTTTACTCTCTACCCAGCGAAGCTATCATTTAGAATCGAAGGGCAAGTAAAGAGCTTTCCAAACAAAAAAAAGCTAAAGGAGTTTATCGCCACCAAACAAGTATTATATGAAATGTGAAAGGGACTTATTTAAGAAAAAGAAGATTAAAACTATGAACAATAAAATGGCAAATAATACGTATCTATCAACAATTAAATGTAAAAAACAAACTAAGCAAACAAGAACAGACTCATGGGTACGGAGAGCCTTTTGATGGGTGCAAGATGGGAGGGTGGTGTGGGGTAATGGGTGAAGAGGTGAGAGTATTAAGAAGTAGAAATAGATAGTTACAGAATAGCCATGGGGATGTAAAGTACAGTATAGGAAATGGAGTAGCCTGAGAGCCTGTATGCATGGCCCATGGAAATGAACAATGGGGATTGCCTGAGGGAGCTGGGGTTGCTGGGTGGAGGGGGAAAAGAGGGAAAATCAGGACAGCTATAATAGCATAATAAAATATAATTAATAAAAAATTACTTGGAGTAAATTTTGACCATATTGTGTGCTAAATTTCATAAATTGTGCTATTTTTTTAACAATGACGTGGACCTTATGGGCAAAACATACTTTAGGAGTAGGGAGAATATTTTAGTGGTCTGGGAGCTAAGAAAATTGTAACCATTTGATACAGTGTGATAAAATTCTGTCTGTATTTGATGGTGTTTGACCTTTACTAAGCACTCCAGCTACAAGAGGAACAGATGCTGTGTGTGGATGTGGCTCATTTTCCAATCTAGTAGGGGAAAAAATCATCTGGACAGTAATGTTTTAGGAACAAATTGTTTCACAAAGTTGTCTGCATTATGCTAATATTCTAAAAGTTAATGTGTTTAGCTTCATTTTTATAATAAACAGCTAAGGAAAGCTCAGCGTAGCATCACATGCTCCATGCATAGAGATTCTCTGGCCTCGGTGTTTGAACCCTGAGGGGCAAGCAGATTTGGGTGGCAGCCTCCTCCCTTACCTTTTCTTTTTGGTGCCAAATATGACAATGAAAAGTAATAGTTTGCATTTGGGTATTTTGCAAAAGAGCAGAAGTAGATGGCATTGGCTACCTGCCTTTTCATTTTGGAGACTGGGTGAGGAACAGCCATTTGTGTATGGCAGTTCTGTGGTTATATTAATGGGTCAACATTGGTGTATTTTACTAAACTATGCCAAATATGTGGAGTCAATATGTGGAGCACTCAAGAAGGGCTTCCTGATCAGTAGTATGTTTGTTATAGTTCAAACATACCACAAGTATACTAGAATAATTTTCCTATCGACATCTGGACTTTTTACTATTGTAAAGCTTTTAAGCAGAGTAATTGCTCCCATTTCCTGGGCGATTAGCCTTGCTACTGTTATTACTCCAGCCTTCTCATCCCACTTCCAACAACAAACACATGCCAACACTTTTCAAAATGTGTAGGCAACTTTGTCCTGTGGTGTCATGAGCAGAGCACAGGACCAACAATCAGGACGCCGGGGCTCGCATTTCTCTAGTTTTTCACTGGTTGCATAGGAATAAGACAGGCTCAGAAGCCAGGACAAGTGGAATCAGGAAACTGAGACACATAATTAAAGAAGCAGTTTGCAGCCATCTAGTAAATCCTATCTTCCCTAAACCAGAGGGTAAGTAGCTTAAATCACCCTGCTCTGGGAGATAGATAGCAGAAATCCAATTAGTGCCATTTGCCAGCCACACCCAAGGAGAGATGAGGTTAAGAGGATAAATCTCATTTTGGCACATCACTGTAAAACTGATACTCTATCGAGATCCTCCCTGAGATCTCCCCTAAACTCCCAGCCATTAAAAGCCTCAAGACAAAGGACCCAGCACAGGCTTTCCCAAGAGCATTCCAGTGCCTTTCCATTCCCCACCTTCCCTCACAGGTATGCATCTCCTGAACTCTAAGGAACCCCAGAGACTTGCACTCAGGGAGCAATGGGTACCTTGTCCTGGCCTAACCCCCTGACCCTGACCCTGACCCAAAGCCCCCTTTTCTTTGACTTTAGTGAACTGAAGCAGCTCCATCAAGGCTTGCTTTGTCCCTATTACATTTCTAGAGAGCCAAGGCAGCCCCCTGAGGCTCTCCCTCTCCTGTTGCTTCCAGTGTCCTAAGCCTTTCCTTGTTTCACTATCCCCAGCTTTAATAAACGTATTCTAAAAATCACCAGGACTCAGCATGTGAAATCTTTCCTGCATGAAGTCAAGAACCCACACTCTACCAGCCGGCCCAAGGCAGAGCGCTCAGGGCCAGGTCCTCTCTCCAGTAACGAGGACAAGTCAACATACCTGATCTCCTTTTTGTGGGTGAAACCACAATTTAGCAAGTGTTTTTTCTATATATAGTGTCACTGTACAGCAGATTTCCTTTATTTTAGTAGTTGCGTCAGAGGTCAACAGAAAATTCAGGCTAGAATTTTTGAAACCTTACCAGTAAATATGAGCCCTGGGTGATTCTGAGGAGACACAATAGCCAAGGATAGACACAGTATTAAAATGTTGATTTCAGAAAGAGATTAACAGATATTTTTAATCCAAATTTCCACTGCTTTACCTTAACATAGCTTGACTAGTTTTGGTATTTTAGTCCATGTCTAAACTGGAGGAAGTTCTATGGTGGATTAGCACTTCTTTCTTGAAAGGAACATGTGCATATTTACCTCATTTCAGAGAATTCTGTTGTGGCATCCTGTTTGGTAAGTTTCAATCTGCTTAAAATTCCCATCTCATCTGCTTTGTACCCGAAAAGAAAAGTTCCACCAAAAGAAATTGGTATAGTGGAGGACTTTGTATATCCCTGTTCACTTTGTCGTTGTTTCTCTAAAGACAGGATTTCCTTGGAATAGTTCTATGGATTTATTTGTCAAAATAACTTGAAATATACTTAATGTTTTCTAAATGTGTTTGAGATATACTTTTTTCTAAAAGTACTTGCTGACAGAGAATCTGATCTTGCATGTTAATTGAAACAAAACAGTCCAAAGTTGGTCTTTTTCCCTGGTCAGTAAGATGACTGCTGGCCCAGTTACTTTTGCACTTTGCAGATTGATGGCCAAGCAGAAACTGTTCTGAAGCATTCTGTGCATGGAAAATATGTCCCCCTTTCCCAATTCAACAAAACATTTTGAGTTACATATAATTTACATCCCAAATGGATCCATGAAAGTAAGCATTATGTGTATGTTTTTGTTTGGTGTGAGTTTTACACACATTAATCGGCTCCTTATGACAGTTTTGCACATAATGCAGTTTTTTTCCTCACCTCCATTCCACAAAACACCTTCATTCTACACACTCTACTTTCCAAGATCAGATGAGATCGGGGGCGTTCAGGGTGGTGTGGTCACAGACTGCACATCCTACTTTACATGTCGTTGATTCCCTGTGCATGTAATAAAGAACCTGCTCCAGACCACACATGCCTGTGTGTGGACAAACCATCTTCAACGAACATCATTAATTAAGTGGGTTAAGTAGAAAGCAGAATAATCCAACATGTTGAAAATGGAAATGCAGAAATTTAAAAAATGTTAGGTCTGTGAATATTTATCAGTAAAAAATAAAAATGAAGCTACTTAAAATTCTTAACATTGTATTTTAGATCCTTAAAAAATACATTTTACTAGTTTTCATGAAATATACAGAAGTTATAGTTATATATGTTAAAATTATATGCCTTTTGTCACAAGATAGCAGTTTAAAGCTATTTTCAAAACATTTCCAACAATACTTCTAAGATAGTAGAATCCTAATTTTGGACAACAAGGATAGATTTGCTGACATGCATATAGTGGATGTTTTTTAGTCCTGTGTTATACTTTCCTGCAAAAACTGGTTCAGCAATATAGATAACATTCTAGATGTCACTAAAGATAATGTATTAAAAGGCTCTTAACAAGGAATACTTTATACTATATTCCCATCATCCAAGAATCCTTATAGTAGGAAAAAAGAGGAAAAAAACTCTTGAAAGGATTATCAGCTCTCCCCAAAACTACCCTACAAGCCCATTTTGTTACTGCATTTGCCCAAGGCAATAGCACACTCTGTTCCTGGAAGGTTGGGCTAATCCAAACCAGATTAAAAGCACATTTCCTGCTGCTGGGGTAGAAGGTCATTTTAATTTCCCCTTTCTTCCAGTTCACCCCGGATCATAGTTCAGGGCCACTTGGGCTCATACTGTCTCCAGTGCTCTAGGTTAAATAAGAGAAGGTAGGTTGCACTGCCTAGCCCTTCGATGCAACAATGATTTAAAAAGGAGAACCCTGACCATGCTTCCACTTTTCCTCTTTTCAACCAACAAACTTGCTCTCTCAGAAACACACCCTTTTGAGAGCAATTAAGCCAAATCAATTAAAAGTATTAAAAAAAATAGTACTTGGTTTCAGTGTAACCAAAGGGTATGTCTGCATGGCATATCTGATGTGGTGATACAAAAACAGTCTAAAATATTCTATCAGGTGGACAAGCAAAAGGGCACAGAATAGCATTAATACTGTTTCTCTGTGTAATATTAAAGGATGTGTAGAAATGCTATTATATGCATAGAAACTTCTGGGACTGTGTGGACTTAACAGTGGTCACCTGGTTTTGGGGGAGAAGGGACTGTAGCTTTTCTCATATGACCTCTAATATTTGAGTTTTCTAACTCTTGGATATATTGCTTTCATGTGTTTATTTTTATGACATCAGATTACCTGGATGGTAAGAATATGTCATTTTTGTTTGCTTCTTTATATTGCTCAAGATAAAATAATAACCTTAAGTGCTACTTAACAGAACCAGGAAAAGACTGATAATTATATAAAAATAAATATAAAATATATTAAAATATAAAACTGACAAAAGATTGGCAATAAAATAAAGACTTCCTACAAATTACTCAAATACAGACATAATCCAATAGAAGAAATGCACAAAGGATGTTAACAGATACTTAACAGAAAAGAAACTGTTAACTGTTGTTAACAAATGGCCAATGAAAGCCTTTAGTAAGCCTTTTAGTAATTAAGAGAAATGCAAACCAAAGTCACGATGAAATATTGGCAATTTCTAGTAAATTTAAAATGCACTTAGCCCTGGCTGGTGTAGCTCAGTGGATTGAACACAGGCTGCGAACCAAAGGGTCGCTGGTTCGATTCCCAGTCAGGGCACATGCCTGGGTTGCAGGCCAGGTCCCCAGTGTAGGTCATGTGAGAGGCAACCACACATTGACGTTTCTCTCCCTCTTTCTCCCTTCGTTCCCTTCTGTCTAAAAATAAATAAATAAATAAAATCTAAAAAAAAAGGCAACAATTTCCCCTAAAAATAGTATTTAAAAAAAAAACATGCTTGGGGGGAGGGGGGAGGGGAGGGAGAGGATGCAAATAACTGTAATTGAACAACAATAAAGTAATTTAAAAAAAAAGAAAAAAAAAACATGCTTAGCCTAAGCAACTAGCACAATGAGCATAATGTACAAGAGGATCTCACCACAGTGTCATTAGTGATACAGACGCAGTTGGAAACAACTTGATGCCATCACCTGGAGAACAGATGAATTCTCACATAGCTGAATATTAGCTCATATAACTGAATATTGCTGTATGGTATTAAAATTAATTAATGAGAGCTTCAAATACAGCACAGATTAAGCAAAAAATAACACAGACTACACATAGTGAAAAATAAAAGCTGCAGAATGAGACAGTATCAGGTTTAAATGATGCACAACACTGAAGATGAGAGGGTTTATGGATATGTCCAGGCAGACCTCAGATATTATAGGTTCAGTTCCAGACCAATGCAAGGAAGCGAATCACACGAATTTATATACATATAAAAGTTTACATTATACTGTAACCTATTAAGTGCAATAGTATCATGTCTGAAAAAAGAATGTAAAAATCTTAAAAGTGTTGCGAAAAAATGCTAACCATCATCTGAGCCTTCAGTGAGTGGTATCATTTTGCGGGTGGAGGGTCTTGCCGTGACATAGACAGTGGCAGTGGCTGAAGGCTGGGGCAGCTGTAGCGATTCCTTAACATAAGATGGCAATGAAGTTGCCCCATCAGTTGACTCTTCCTTTTACGAACAATTTCCCTGTAGCACTTGATGCTGTTTGATAGCATTTTACCCACAGAACTTTTTAAAATTGAAGTCAGTCCTCTCAAACTCTGCTGCTGTCCTATCAGCTAGGTTTAGGTAACACTCTGAATCCTTTGTGGACATTTCAACAACTTTCACAGCATCTTCACCAGGAGCAGATTCCATCTCAAGACCACTTTCTTTGCTCATTCCTAAGAAGTAACTCATCTGTTAGTTTTCTCATGAGATTGCAGCAATTGTCACATCTTCAGGCTCCTCTTCTAATTCTAGTTCTCTCGCTGTTTCCACACGTGCAGTTACTTCCTCCACTGATGCCTTGAATCCCTCAGTCATCCACGGGGGTTGTAATCAACTTCTTCCAAATTCCTGTTTGTTATTTTGACCTCTTCACAGGAGTCAGGAAGGTTCTTAATGGCATTTAGAATGGCAAATCCTTTCTAGGTTTTCAATTTACTTTGGCCAGGTCCATTAGAGGAATTGCTATCTGCAATATTGCGAGAATTACCAAAATGTGACAGACGCAAAGTGAGCAAATGCTGTTGGAAAACGGTGCCAATAAACTTGCTCAGCACAGGGTTGCTGCAAACCTTCAATTTGTAAAACAAACAACAAAACAAAAACAACCCAGTATCTGGAAAGCACAATAAAGTGAAGTGCACTAAAAATGAGGTAAAGCAGATCCTTAAATAACCTGGTTTTCTTTAACTTCATTTTGTTCTAATATTGATGAGAAAAAAAAAAAAGATTCCCCAGTAGGGCCACTGTGTGCAGGTGGTACATTCTCTTCGTGTCCATGTGAGTTTTCTCTGTGGACTCTGGTTTCCTCCCACATCCCAAAGATGTGCATGAGGCGAATGGCTTTTTCCTACTGTCCCAGTCTGAGTAGTAGTGCCTGTGAACGTGCCCTGCGATGGGCTTCCTGGCCAGGGTGGGGGTCCTGCCTTGTGCCCTGAGCTGTGGGGAAACGCATTGGTCACCCATGACACTGAAATGGAGTGAGTGGGTTGGAAAATCATTACCTGACTTGTTTTTATTCATCTTCCTGAAATGTATGCATGCCTCACAACTATTTCAATGTTTAATCATAGAAGTGTTTAGTCTTAGAAGTTAGGTGATGTTTTTGTGACTAGAAATACGCTGTAGGAACTTAGCTGTTGTTTATACCAGTTCGTGTGGGAAAACTGGTTTCATTATGCATCCTTTTGCTTCAAGCTGCAGTTTCCACAAGTCCATCGACGTTAAGTGACGACTTACTGTATGATTGTGTAGTAATGTTACAGAGCAAAAGGGCCGACGGGGCACCAACGATTCCCCAGCCCCGCTCTAGGTCCGTTTTGCACGCCACCAATGGAAAGACATCTCTCAATACTAGAGACTTGTGAAAAGGAAAAGAATTATTTATTTACATGTTATACAGGCTTGGAATAAGGATTTAAGGTCTCCTTTAAAATACTAAAGTTCTCTAGAATACCCACAAACACCCACAGTCCTTCCTTCCCCCTCTGCCCAGTCCAGGGTACCGTATCTCAGGGAAAGAAGTAGAAGTCCATGATTCAGGCAGCCCCTTGGTTCCAACACCATCCGCTGTGTGGCCACTGAGATCTCCAATTAATCCAAGAAACCATGGTAATCCAAAAAACTCCAATTAATCCAAAAGCATGTGGCACCTTCTCATGGCCCACCAGCAAAAGTTCTTTCACTCCTTTTCTTCCAGGCAAAGTCTCTCCTGCTTCCTAGGCCACGTGACAAAGGAAGGCACCCAAAGCCACGTAGTCCTGCCTCTGTCTCAGGCTGAGGGGTCCCCATTCCTCAGCCGCATGGCCCAAGACAGAGATATGACTGCTGTGCCTGGGTTTAAATCCCCCGCACCGATCTCCCTTTGCAGCTCCACCTCCCACTCCCCCTTCAATCAGCTACACCTGCCAGCACTTCATATTCCTCCAGTTTTGCTGGGTTGCCATGTTAGCTGTGGGCAGGGGTGACCCCAAGGCCCAGAGCCAACCATCTCCAAATTTTCACACAGGCGCTGTGTCTAGGGGCAGTTGCCTCTCGGCTACATCCTGGGTGGAAATCTCCTCCATCCCCCTGGCTCAAAGCATGGCCACAGCTATTTAACATACCTATGGAACCAGTTAAAGGTTATAGATACGTTAAATGACCATGGCAGAGGCTAGCTGCAAAGCTGCTACCATACCCAACAGCTCTGAATGGCCCTGCTCCAGGAGTCCCATCCCCCACCCGGTTCAGACCTGTGGGGGTGAGGACACTCTATATACATATTTCTAATATTTCCTGGATACCTTGAGTTCTGGATCCTACTACAAATCCTTGTTTGGGCCCATTTCTTGGCTGCACCCTGTTAACAGTAAAAGCATAACAGGCAGGAGACTGATAAATGTTGAATTCTGAGTGGTGATCACTTCTGAAAAAAAGGCAATGTGATCTGCATGTGGCAAAATGTTAAAATTTGATAAAAGTGCTTGGAAGTTGGAAATTTAGTACATAAATAACTGTAATTGTTATAATCTTGAAACAGTGCATAGTGCTAATGACACACACACAATTCCATATAGAAGGTAGTTCCAACAACGAATGTGAGTGCTCACTGTGGGCTGGATGCCACACTAGGAACTGGGGTGTGTAAGTGTGAACAAATCACAGCACCTGCCTGCAAGAAGATAATCTCACAGAAGTGGACCTGGGTTCTGATTAACTTTGCCATGGATGGCTTAAGGAAATCTAGTAAATGGGCCTGAGACTCTTAAGTCAAAGTTCCTGAGGAAAACATCAGACAAGGTTCATAAACTCACTATTGCCCTGCTTCCTCCATCTTTCCTTTAAAGGATACAGATAATGGGGAGAGAACCATGAGAATAAATTCAGCATGAGACAGAGATAAACACATATGCTGAAATTACTTTTATTATGTTAAAAAAGTCCTTAATGAGCTAGCAATTATTCATGTGAAGGAGAGTTCAGAAAACAGATGCATGACGGTATTAGCCTTATCCCTGATTGGAGATATATTAATTATACAGAAAACATTATTCCCTAGAGTAAGTTACTGAAAGTCTAAGAGGCTGTGAACTTGGAAGAGCTTCTCCCTGCTTGTCTTGCTGCTCCAATAAGATCACATGACTCAGTTACACGGATGGACACATTTTCTTCTTTTGAATTTAAAACTTTACAACAGTTCGGATGCTATTAAGAGAAAGAAACAATACGCACAGGTTATGAATAGTTATCTTTTAAGAACATTAAAATTATAGATATATTTTTAAAGTTTTCAATAAGGACATGTTCATTGATTTTAGAGAGAGGAAGAGGGAGAGAGGAACATCAATGAGAGAGAAACACTGACTGGTGCTCCCCATAAGGGTCCCACCAGGGGGTGGACTCGCAGCCTCGCTGTGTGCCCTGAGGGTCGAGGCTGCAGCCTTCTGTGTATGGGACAAGTGACTAAGCACCTGGCCAGGGCAAAATTGCATATTTTTTAACCCTCCTCCTCTATACACTGCAAATCCTTCCAACATTCCATAATATATAATAAAATAGGAAGCTTACCTCTCTCCTGCATGCAACAGTTCAAAGGCTTTGTTAATTTGGTCAAAAGACAGATTGTGAGTCACAAATTCATCAACTTTTATCTTTTTGGACATATATTCGGACACCAACTTTGGGACGCTTTCTACACTCTTCCATCCTAAAAGAAATCATAACATCTGTTCATTAATTTTTTCAATAAGTCTCAACAGTATGTTCATTACTTTGTAGGTTAAACAAAGACCTTGAGAATAAAATTTTTTCATTGCAGACAAATGAAAAACTTCAAAATTAGCAAAGAGATGAGGTAGAATTTAATGCACATCATTAATTAAGAAAAAAGTAAATGCTTTTTTGGTATTTTCCTTTTTCTGTACTGATTTACTAAAATCTCATTAATTCTCAATTGAGACCTCCAGACTACCCAGGATAGAACTCTGAGTCTTAAAACAAGTTTATTTATTAGGTCCACAACAAAGATTTCTGTAATAATGAAATTCAAGGAAGAAAAATATTGATGTGACATATGACTATTTCTTTGGTTTTTTGTTTTTTTTTAAAGATTTTATTTATTTATGTTTAGACAGAAGGGAATGGAGGGAGAAACAGATGGGGAGAAACATCAATGTGTGGTTACATCTCACGTGGCCCCCACTGGGGACCTGGCCTGCAACCCAGGCATGTGCCCTGACTGGGAGTCGAACGGACAACCCTTTGGTTCACAGCCCGCGCTGAATCCACTGAGCTACACCAGCCAAGGCCTATTTCTTTGGTTTTAAATTAAACAATGAATAGGGATAGCATCTCAGAATAGAAAAATGAAACTGAAAGCAAAGTAGAGTATCAGGTACTTCAATTTTTCACTTGTTATTGAAATAAGCCATAAATCAACAAAACAGCCTTCCTATTTTCTTTATTTTTTTGAAGATTTTATTTATTTTTAGAGGAAGAGGGGGAGGGAAGGAGGAAGAAAGGGGGTAAACATCAATGTGTGGTTGCCTCTTGTGCGCCCTCTACTGGGGACCTGGCCTGCAACCCAGACATGTGCCCTGACTGGCAATCCAACTGGCGACCCTTTGCTTCATAGGCTGGTGCTCAATCCACTGAGCCACACGAGCCAGGGAGCCATCCTACTTTTTAAATCAGGGATGCTTTGGACCATGTTTCAAACCTCCTTTGAGCTTTCCCCAATTCTCCCTCCTATATCTTCTACCAAGTTGCGGGCTTTTTCTTTCTCTTGTAAAACTCCTGTCAACGGAGACAACTACAACTCTAGGCCAAAATTTCTGTTTACATCTGTGGGTCATATTTTAACAACACCCTGGGGTCCCAATGCTCCATCCAGCTTATTTCCCAAACAGCACTGTGTTAGGATGAGGCTTTGGTTAGAGGTTCCTACCATCCTCCACCCCTACCCAGCTCAGCCACCCAGGTTTAGAAGTCCTTTCAAACACAGCTGTGGATCCTGAGACGATGCCTCTGAGTTGCACATGTGGTTTTAGAAGTTGCTCCTAAGAAAGTCAAGTTCAGCATACATCCATGGATTTGGAAAAGAGGGTTTAATCAGCTTGACATTTCTACAGCAAATTGTACAGTATAAAAAAGGGAAACTTTGGCCAAACTCTTCATTTTAGCATACTATCATAATCTTTTCTTCTCTCAAAAACCTGGCATAATATAAGCGAGGGGATGTTAACAGATACTTGTTAAACACAGATCACTGAAAACTCATGTTATGTGATCTTTTTTTTTAAGAGGATAGTGAAAATATATTTTTTAAAAATCTATCAAAACTTAGGCAACTCCAAACAACCATGTACTTTTTAGGATCACACAAGGGAAAAATCATCAGTCTGGCAGCTTTTCAATTTTGCTGTAAGGTGTGTCTAATTTAAAGTTTTCAGTTTAAGATTTAGTATTGGGTACTGCTGAAATCAGCACTATTCAGACAGAGGTGTTATTCCATCCGGTGATCACTGCACTCTCCGGAAACATGAGTGAAACATGCCCATAACCTCCACAAAATGACACAGTATGGATGACAGCGTAGTTTGCTCACCCTGCAACCAACCTCTCACGTCTGACCTACCCCCAACTACAGCCTTGTTAACAGAATACTGATTTTTTTTTTAAAGATTTTTATTTATTTATTTTTTTAATTTATTTTTAGAGAGAGGGGAAGGGAGGGAGACAGAGAGGGAGAGAAACAGCAATATATGGTTGTCTCTCACACGGCCCTCACAGGGACCTGGCCCGCAACCCAGGCATGTGCCCTGACGGGGAATCGAACCGGGACCCTCTGGTTCCCAGCCCGCACTCAATCCACTGAGCTACACCAGCCAGGGCCAGAATACTGATTTTTTAAGTGTGTAAAATGTTGCCTTGAGCTTCAAGAGAAGCTGAGCAGCCAGCCCCAGGGGAAATACTGATTGAGTGTGAAACCCTCCTATTAAAATAGCGTTGTATACAACACCTCAGGATGAGAAAGTAACCCATAAAAATTACTGTTAAAGCAAGAAAACTGGCCTGGAATTAAAACACTGCCAAGGGAAATAAGAGAGAAAATGTACTCGCCCCGTCCAACAAATTACCTCCGAAGGCGGTGCCTTTCCACGTGCGGCCCGTCACCAGCTGGAACGGACGAGTGGCGATTTCTTCGCCCGCTGCGGCCACGCCCACCACCACGCTGACGCCCCAGCCTTTGTGGCAGGCCTCCAGCGCCGCTCTCTGCAGGCGGAGACAGGACCAGACACAGAGGTCAGTGCATTTTGCCGAGAACATCGGCTTCCCAAAAACTTCTGCGGGGAGAGGGTGGTTTCACAAAGCTTACTAAAAAAATGGCAACAAAATACATGGAATGTTTGGTATATTAACAGGTGTTTAAAAATTTACTAACTTTGTAGAACAGTAACACATATTGAAGGAATTTAAAGCTTTTACTTGCTGTCCATTTTTAAAAGTAAATACCACCTCAAAAGTCCAAAGACTTAAGTAAAACAAGCAGGCAGAGAATCCTCATTTTTTTGCTGAATGTCTACTTGGTGTCAAGTAGGTGCAGTTACTGTCCCTATCTCACACGTGAGGAAACTCAGGGTTAGAGAAGTCGCGTCGTTGCCCAAGACCACCGACTTCGTATGTGGCTGCCTATCCAGTCTCAAAGCTCGTGCTCTCCCAACCGCATCATTCTGCCCTTTGTTTAAGCAGACGTCCTCTCAGAGTCGACATACACTGAAAGGCAAAGAAACCTTTTCTCAATCCTTCCCTGAGCCAATCTTGTGTCATTTCCTACTTGTAGTTCAAATCATTGTTTTTCCTTTCTTCTATTAGAATAATTCTTACAAGAGACTTTTCCATTCCAAAAACAAAACAATTTTCATCTCAATTCAGAAAATTGCATTACAAAAGCCGTTACACACACACACACACAACAGAAAAAGGAATGAAGCCCAGCGTACTCACCATGACCTTCACATTGCCAATGCACTCAAAGGAATAGTCCACTCCCCCATCAGTCATCTCAACGATCACTTCCTGGATGGGTTTACTGAAGTCCTGGGGGCTGATACATTCAGATGCTCCAAACTCTTTGGCCCTTGTGAATTTATCTTTATTGATGTCCACACCAATGATCCGGGATGCACCAGCCACCTTACAGCCCATGATAACCGCCAATCCAACTCCTCCTAGGCCAAAGACGGCGCAAGTAGAGCCAGGCTCCACCTATCAGAAGACATTCTATGAGGTACTCCTTAAACAGGAGTCAAGAAAATCACTAGGTTTCTTTCTTTTCTTTCTTCCTTCCTTCCTCCCTCCCTTTTTTTTAAAGATTGTATTTAACTTTTATTTAGAAAAAGGGGGAGGGAGGGGAAAAAGGGAAACAAACATCAATGTGCAAGAGAAACATCTGTTGGTTGATTGGTTGCGTCTCGCAGGCCCCCAACCCAGGCACATGCCCTGACCAGGGATCAAACTGGCGACTGTTCTATTTGCAGAATGATGCCCGGCCCACTGACCCACACAGTCAGGGCAAATCACTAGGTTTCTTACAGACTGGGATGATTTCATTATTCCAGCAAAGTTTTGTTGTATCAAATTAGAAGGCGGAGCTAAAAGCCAGGCCAACACTTACCTTGGCAGTGTTCACAGCAGCTCCATAACCAGTCGAAATGCCACAACCCAGGAGGCAAACTTTATCCAAAGGTGCTAAAGGATCAATTTTGGCAACAGAGATATCAGCCACAACTGTGTATTCAGAGAACGTGCTGGTTCCCATGTAATGTAAAACTGTCTTTCCTTTGCAAGTAAATCTGCTAGTGCCATCTGGCATTAATCCTTTTCCTTGAGTGACTCTAAAGAAAACAAGAAAGGAAAAATGCGGGGTAGAATTAGGTTTCCTAAAACCTGTAAGAAAAAGAAATTAGTTTTAAAAATAATGACTAATAAATAGAAGAGTATGCTAAGACCAAAAGTCTAATTTTTAATGTATGCATTAATAATCTCTTTCAGCAATGCCTTATTAGGGAAACTTATGAGATTTAAACCTTACATATCTTTTCCAACATTCAATATCCTTCTGGATCTTATTATCAGAGTATTAAAATGATTTTTAACAAGTACGACTTATGGATCAGATGAAATTATTTTAAAATTCCATCCTAGAACTCTGTGAGCAAATGTAACTTCACAAAGCATAAAGCCAAACCCAGCACCTACGCCAGCAGCAACCACATGCGGTGATCCATGCAGCTGAAGACAACAGATGGACAAACTGGGTAACTCAGATCTTTCAGGAGGACGTTTTCAACAGTGTAACAGTCCTCAAGGATTCAAGTTGTTTTTTTCTCTTCACTTACTTTTTTGCTTGTGTAGTTGGTTATAGCAAGGAACGTGGGGTAGGAAAACAAATTCACAAAGGCAACCAATATGATTTATGGTAACAAAAATTATTTTTGATATTCTAAATATATAGGTGATATAATGTCTTGCTTAGGAGAATAAGCCTTAAAGCCAGACACACTTGGGTTCAAATCCTGTGTGATCTTGGGCAAGTTAATTAACCTCGGTACCCCAGTTTCCTCACTAGAAATGCAGAGACTGCTAACAAATCAAATGAGATGTTATATAAAGCATTAACACTGTGCCTGGCACATGGTGCTGAATAAATTTTGTTATTTATAATAAAAATAAACAGTAATTTGATGCATACTTGTGGACAAGTCCTTTGGAATATATATGAATAAACAAATACACAGAAGAGGAGAAATGGACTGCCTCTGGATTCAAGAGGAAATACATGTCCTTTGAGAGAAAAACAAAATATGACCAGAAACACGAGCAAATAGGTGACAAAGGTCTACTATAAGTAACTGTTATATCTGTATAAGACAACTTGTTTGTTTAGCCCTCCTTAGTGAGTAGTCACTTCTTCCCAGAGGAGATCACAAGCAAAGGTGACATAGGACACGTTTTTTTTTTAAGATTTTATTTATTTTTAGAGAGAGGGGAAGGGAGGGAGAAAGAGAGGGACAGAAACAGCAACGCGTGATTACCTCTCACAGGCCCACTACTGGGGGCCTGGCCAACAACCCAGGCATGTGCCCTGACTGGGAATCGAACTGGCGACCCTTTGGTTTGCAGCTCGCGCTCAATCCACTGAGCTTCACCAGCCAGGGCAGGACACATTTTAAGCTGTGAAAAGACTTCTCTCTCTAAAAGATTATAGACAGCTACAGAAAGCCCATTTCCATGAGGCAAAAATTTTCAGGCTATTTGAAATTCTCTTTGAAAACAACTAGTTTTTGTTGTTATTCTAGCTTTGCTACAAGTAACTGGATTTATGTTATAAAACAAATGGAATCTTGTTTTCCAAAAACATAAGCTAATTTTGTTGATGGCATTAGAAAACAAATGCAAGAAGAAACGGATCTCCCATACACTGCTGGTAAGAGCGTACCCGGTGACTCTGCTCTCCAGTTCTAGGGGTGCTTGGAGTATGACACAGCAACTTGGACACATCTCCCAGATGTTGTGAATGAAAGAAACCAGACAAGGGCACATCATGCATAACTCACAGATTTATAAGTTCTACAGTGAAAGAAACCACAACAGTGGTGACCTTTGAGGGGGGCAGGTGTTTACTTGGAAGGGACATGAAGGACTTTGTGGGGTGTTGGAAAGGCGCTCTCTTTTTTTTTAATCCTCACCCAAAGATCTTTTTCTCACTGCTTTAGAGACAGAAGAAGGGAGAGAAGAAGGAAGAAAAACATTAATGTGAGAGAAACACTGACTGGTTGCCTCCTGTAGGCACCCAGACAGGGAACTGGACCCTCAGTCTAGGTATGTGCCCTGACTGAAAGTCAAACCCATCACCCTTTGGTTACAGGATGACACTCCAACCAACTGAGCCACACCGGCCAGGGTGAGGCTCTCTGTCTTGATCTGGGTGATGGTTGTAACCATTAGGTATGTATATACAGAAAAATTCACTGATCTGCACACTTAAGATTTGTATACTTTAAGTACTTTATTATATGTTTGTTTGACCTCAATAAAAAAGAAAACAAAAAGGAACATAAACAAGATGATCATAAACTGCCTCAAAGTAGTTCTTTAACAGCTGTTTTACCTTACCTCAATAAAGCCACTACCTTTTCTGTGTTAAGGGGTTATGTCGCCTCTTGTAGTCTTCCCACTGTAGCCTTCTCAGTTATCTTATAAAATAAGTTTTATTACTTTGGTTTCATGGACAATAAAATGGACATAAAAATGATTCCCTTCAATTTCATAAGCATGTCCCTCCTTATTACACATGTTGGCAAACTCAGCCTAGTGTTTTGGAAAGAGAATGAGTTCAGAAAATTCAGTTTTCTCTCTTAATAGCTGACAATACTTGGCAAACCACTTAATTTCTGAGTCTTAACTTTCTCACCTATGAAAACTGGAATATAATGATGATACTGAAGTTCTTATAAAGAGGGAATGAAGTAATTCATGCAGAATGTGCCGTATAAACTGCCACACACATATCATTAAGATGACCTTGTTTTAAGAATAAAATAAAATGATACTAACCTTATCTTCTGGCAGAGGTTTGTTTTAGGATTTAGACAAAATTTGCATTCCCCACACTGCGGGATGTAAAGTGGGATGACGGTGTCACCTGGAAAACAAACGCAAAGGCTTTATCCTGAAGAGGGGGCACTGGTTTCTAAACAAGTGCACCAGCTTCTGCAAATTCCTACTCCTGTTAACTCATTCGGCTTTGGAAAGTCAGCAACTTCAAAGCTTAGAACTTCGCCTACTGAACATCATTCAGATACTGCCTGACTCTGCAGAAAGTGCAAGTTTCAGAATTTTTGTTAAAGGAAACTTTTAAAACAGTATCTGGAGAACAAGGAGTCATGTGCCTCAAAATACTGACTCACTGATACATTTTGAAAAATTCTTGCTTAACCAGGCAAAACTGGCTTTGGAAAGGTTTTTAACTGCTTCAGATGAACAGTAGTCTGCAAATCAAAGGGAAAAAACCCATCAAATACAGTGTGGGCAAAAGGTTGTTTACAGTTGTAAGAATGCGAAACAGTGTTTATATTCTTGTATTATTATTTGTGAATACTCAAAAGAGCTTATTCTTGAATTATTATGTATTAATTATTGTATTATTTTCCACACAAACGACTGTCAACCTACTTTTGCCCTCCCCTCTATTTGTGCTTCCTGGGTGAGAAATAAAGCCAATCTTGACAACTTTCTTAGGTGATAACTTATTCATAAATAAATAACAAGTAGTTTATCAGAAATGTTAGTTTCCTATAGAAATAAGCCAAAATTGTAAAATAAGTGGCTCAAATACCCTCTTACCTGCTTTCAGCTTAGTAACTCCTTTGCCAACACTTTCCACAATTCCAGCACCTTCGTGTCCCAAGATCACTGGAAAACTCCCTTCCGGATCAGCCCCACTCAGGGTATAGGCATCAGTGTGGCACACCGCGGTGGCAATCACCTACCAGGGTGTTCAAATAGAGTGTGTAAGAGTGTGTGTGCACGTAGCTCAGAGTGAGGCGGAGGTCAAAGGAAAGGCACTTTTCCTTAAATACCATATTTCATTGATTCTGAGATATATTTATATTCTAACCTCCCTGAAACTGGTATGTGTTTACAAGTAGATGGCATCTTAACAACTAGCACTGGCAGCTTTTTAAAAAAGTAGTACATAGATGTACTAATTTATTTATATGTAATGAAAGACGGTATACCTACTCTCCTTTTCAGTGCATTTCAGCAAGACAAAGTACGGAGACTGTATGGGCCAGTGCCCTCGGGTGCGAAGAGGAACGGCACCCCTGTGCGGAGTCGTCTCGCTGCTGGCCTCTTCGTGACTGCTGGGGAACGTGGTTTCTAAAACGGCCTGGACAATCTGTGAAATATGCCAGCCTGCTGGCGTGCGCCAAGACTCCAGAGTTTTCAGTGGGACCAACTCCCTTTTAGCAGCCATGCACACACAAATTCTGCTTCCATAAGCCCTTTCTACCTCTCTCGTTCACTGTCAAGTATCTTGTTATCTTTATAAACCACTAAAAAAACACAGCTCCATACTCTGGTTAGAGCACTGGTCTTGTAAAAAAACACAGCAAAGTCTTAGAGTATTATTTATGCTTCTCTGCTTTTTACCTACATACCCACTTACAATGTAACACTCTTTGCTATTTGTTAGCAGTTTCCCAGGGAAGACAGCTGAACTCAGTGTGCTCCATACAGGACGTTCAGGACATTTCCTTTTTCAGTGGCAAATTCGCAATCAGGTTAATTTCTGAATTTAACTACTTTAAGATTTCAGATTCCTGGGTCTGGGCAGCAAAGGACCTTAAAAAGTTGTTTGGCTCTGTGCTTCTTGACCGAATGTTATCCCCGGGAGCACGAGCCAGCTCATGTAGGTGCTGTGCACTTGGAGCTGGGGTCGGCTATTTACTCTAATTTACAGAAAAAAGAGCTGATTTTTCTAGAAAGTTAGTTTTATTCACTGACCACTAATTTAAACCATTAACTTTATATGAAAACAAATACAGAGCAGAATGTTAAAAACATGCAACTGGTTGCCTTATGCAACATGCCTCTCTCCTGGGATAACTTCCTTTCTCTGCCACAGCAGAGATTAAGCAGCACTGGAGTAATGAATGCATCCCCTGGACTCGGGCCCTGTCTTCAAGGGTCAGTATTTAAAGCTCTGTGATCAGGCTGACCTCACTTGATTGTAATTCTAGTGGGTCAGGAGCTCCTTCCCACGTCTTACTTGAAGTCTCCTCTAACAAAACTGAAGACAGTTTCTTCCTTTGTTTCTGATGTGTCACCATACATTTTTAAGTTATGGGGTCAGAAGAAAGGAGAATATCCTACACAGTCACCTTAAACCTAGGCCACAGAAATAACCCATGCAGTAACCCAGTGATCCCTAGGGAAGGCTGCTCAGCCCAACATTAAAGCTAAAAGGTGGAGGGGAGTGTGCAAAGGAGGATGCTGTGATTCTAAGGTTGGATGACTTTCCATACCTTGTTCTCGACACTTTCCTTTGGGAATGATCCTCTGAGGAATTCAGAGTGTTCATCTATCCAGAGACCTAATTTTGAATCTCCTTTTCCATTGCCTCAGATGTAACATTACCTTAATTCGAACTTCATGAGCCTTTGGGGGTGCCACTTCTACCTCCTCTATGGAGAGAGGCTTTCCAGCCTCCCAGGCAACTGCAGCCTTGCACCTGATCACCTGAAATGAGGGGAAGGGGGAGGAAACCAGTTGTTTATTCACCTGAACTATTAATGAACTGCTTATTAGTTAATTTAGATACTGATGAATTTTCATCTTAGGAAGTATATCAGATTCACAAAGAAACATGTATCTCCAAGTGATATGGAGAATTGTTTTGCATGTTTTTAGATTTCATATAAATAATATTAAAATATTTAAGTCAGATGACTACATGGTCAGATGTAAAAAGGCCTCTTTTGGTTGAACAGTTTTATTCATCTAATTTTAATGGCCCTCTACAATGCATAAGCAGGAACAGGCTGAGAATACAGGTTCCAAGAGAATCTGATTCAGTAGGTCTGGCACAGAGCCCATGGAATCTGAATGTTTAACACACGCCCTACAAAATTCTTTTGCTCAGGCTGGTGTAAGTAACATTGGTGTAGTGCACGACTGCAGGATGGGAAGGAGTGCAAGGAGTATCAGAATGAGGGAACTTTAAAAAACTACACCTATCCTTTTAACTGCTATCCAATACAGTATCCACTTGCCACCTGTGGCTACTGAGCACTTGAAAAATGGCCAGTCTGAACTGAGTTAAGCTGTAAGTGCAAAATAGACTCAATTTTGAAGACTTAGTAGGTAATATTTAGTAGGTAAAAAAAGGTAATATTTTAAAAATATTGATTATGTGTTGAAATAGTATTTTGAAAATATTAAATTTTAATCCAATTTTAATGCCATTTTAATATGGCTAACAGAACTGTTAAAATTACAAATGTGAGTTGTATTATATTTCTATAGTATAGTGTTGCCTTAGAGATGCCAGTCAGTACGCCCTCTCCATTGCCAGAGAATCAAGTGTAATGAGGAAGGTTTTAAGCAGTTTACATAATGGTTATGAAACAAGTTGACAGAATAAAGGTTGAAAACCACTGGGTTTATAGGAGATTGGAAAGTCAATAATTACCAAAAGTGTGATTTAAAGGGAGAGGCACAAAGTGCTACAGAATGCAGAAAATGGAGAAAGAGTGTAACTTAGGTTGGTGAGTTTGAAAAAGCATCGCTTTTTAGCTGGGATAACAAAGGAAGGCAGAGTTACAAATCCTGATAAAACACTTGCATACAAAGTGACTGTGAAGAGTGATATGAAGCCCCTAATACAGTCTTTGGCACACGGTGGCTTTGCAAAAGTAAGTTAATAGTTACTAGCTGCAATAAAACAAAGAGTGAAGGGAGAGTTAAATTATATATAGCAGCAATTTTCAACCTCTTCCATCTCATGACACATAAACTAATTACTAAAATTCTGCAACACACCAAAATTATGCATTTTTTGGTAATCTGACAAAAAATAGGTATATTTAAAAAAATTGATATTAGAGAGGAAAGGGGGGTGAGAAAGAGGAAGAGGGAGGGGTGGGAGAGAGAGAGAGAGAGAAGCATCAATTTGATGTTCTACTTATTTATGTGTTCATTGTTTGATTCTTCTATGTGCCCTAACTGGGGATCAAACCCAAAACCTTGGCATATTGGCTGGACACCCTAACCAAATGAATTACCCAGCCAGAGCAAAAATAGGTATAATTTTGATTCATTCAATCGATGGCTATTGTACTGGTTGTCATCATTTTTTAAAACAATTTAAAGGATAAGAGGTCAGTGCCCCTGACTAAATAGTCAGGGATTACATATTTTAAAAAGTCTTGCAGCACATCAGCGATATAGACAGACCAGTGGCTTGTGTAAATCGGTGAAGCCAGAAATTTTGCTTTTAAAATTAAAATGTAGATGTTAAATCTGATAGTACAAAAAATTCAGACACTGTACTGGAATCCTTTTTCACCTTAATGTACCATAAATTGCAAAAGTCAAATTCAGAATACTAACAATGAGGTCACATACACTACAGATCTGAAGCAACAAGACTAAATAGTTCATCCATAATAAAAGTTTTACTCCCCCTGGCCAACTTTTAAAGAATATCTGAAAGGAGTTTAAACTCTTTCTTTCAATGACAATTCTAACCAAAACAAAGCTCCGCTCCAAATCACA
This sequence comes from Micronycteris hirsuta, assembly GCA_004026765.1. Lineage (NCBI taxonomy): Eukaryota > Metazoa > Chordata > Mammalia > Chiroptera > Phyllostomidae > Micronycteris > Micronycteris hirsuta. Next base: position 21,691 of record PVJI01023168.1, read on the forward strand.
GGCAATTGCCCTACAACATGTGAACTACAACAGGAATTATAATTTTTCACCTGCTCTGAACAAAGACACTTGGTAATAAAGAAAAACAAGTGCCAATCTGTTAAGTCTAAAAGACCTTTGGAGTTTACCATTTCTTTTCAACTCCAACATTTAAGGCCATAAATGTTTCTATAACACTTCTAAAGTCCGCAAAGCAACTTTAGACTAATTATGCATGTTATTTGTATGTTCCTACCTTTCTTTATTGTCTAATGTGTGTTTCAGGAGTGGGGATGGCCTGTTGCGCAGGGACAGACCTGGACAGGAATCTGGTCTCACTGTTCTTAGTGTGACTACTAAGCACTACCAACCCCTTGGCCTCCGGTTTTGGTATGTGAACTGGAGACCATACCTGTGCGGATTAAAGGAGGATAAAAAGCTCTGGTGCTTAAATACTCAAAAATGTTACCAAAAGAATCTACGAGTCTTCCTAAAATACGTTCCTTGGTGGCATAATAATGACTCGATTTTGAATTACTATCACGAAACACAAGCAACCTAGAGGTTAGGAGCACAGGCTCTGGTCACAGGTTAGCCACGCGCAAGTATGACCCTGGGTAAGCTGCAGTACGTCCTGAATCGGTTCTGCGACTTCGTGCAAAATGCGGAATAAGGAAACCAATTATACCATAGGCTACTTAATATAAGCAAAAGTTACGTTCCTATGGCATCACTTTATTCACGAAATAACCTTGAACAAAAGAACCTCCTGTACTCATTTTTTGCGTAGGGAAATTGTGGCCCCTCCTGAGCGATTTCCACCAGAAAAACACCGACCACTCCGGCCACTCTCCAGATCTCCCCACCCGGTTCCGGTCGCCCAGAAGCAGCAAAACCCTCCCAACTACAGAGGTCAAACAAAGCTTCCTTCCTACTGAACCGCTGCACCGAGGCTCCTTTTCAGCTCTGTGGTCCCCCGGTCTGGTTCCACCCTGTGCTTTCTTTCCCTCCCAACCTCGGACTCCGGCCCACGGTTCAGCCTGCGATACCTCGTTCGCCATGCCCTCCGGTTCTGCTCAGCGACGGGCGCGCATCCGGGGCGGGCCTCCGGGACTGGCAACAGGGCTAGGCCACGCGCCCTGCGCAGGGGGAGTGGCGCGGGCGCGGCGTGGGTGGAGCGTACCTAGGACCCGGGCGTGGAGGCGGGGTTTGCGAGAGTTTGTAGGCCTGGGCGGCGCTGCGCGCTCTAGTGGTAGCAGGTGGTCTCAGCCCGAGGCTGGAGGGGGTGTGGACGGGGCTGGGTAGCGGCGGCTTTTCTGGCTTTCCCGACACCTGGTGCAAAAAACCTTCACTGTCAGGAAAGGGTTTCCCACTGTAACTTTAGCCGAGGCATTGTAGATAAGACTGACAAACGAGAGACGTGGATGGTGTGGGTCCAGGAATTTCGCTGGAAGCACGTGAGAAACTGGGAGGACTGCATAGTCTTCCTGCTCGTATACACTCGTGTGCGTTGTGTCTGGAGGATACAAGATGAGTAACATACAGCCTTCAAGATACTCCATCGAGAGGGGAAACTAGGCCGTGAGAATGAGAAAGGGGACACAAAGAAAAAGGGACCCATTCGAGAAACTTCCAAGGCTCCTATTCCAGCTGCTCCTGAAAAGTGAGGGGGATTTTTAGTAGTCGATAGGACAGGGGAGTGGAGTTCGCAAGCGGAAGTAAGGAGTGAAAAGTCTCAGGAATGTGGATGCATTGATGTGTTTTAAGAGTGGACCGGAGTTCATATATGGAGAGAGAATTTAGTGTTGTCAGTTTACTCTTAAACTGTGGTTGTTGTGAATGCAGAATTTTATTAAAGTGAGCTACTGCTCTACCAGACAGACCACTCTCTTCTCTGCTTCTCAGTCTTTTTCATGGCTTCTTTCCCTCGCTAGTACCTTAAGTATTGGCTATTTGAAAATTTGTGTTCAAAGTCCTTCCCTTCATTTCCCCCCTCTCATTCACCCCGTGGTTCTTAACTTCTGTTTCTATAAGGACAGATTCCAGAATATGAATCAGGATGGCTCCAGGTAAACATCCGTCTCCATTAGGCTATCTCACAGTTATCTCAAACTCAGTTTGTCCAAAACTTATTTTGTCATCTTTCTCCTTAGCAGTACTCGTCCGTCTCTCTTTGTGTGGTACCACCATCCACCTACTTGTCCCAGTGAGACACTGGGGAGTCACAACTGCAGCACCTCCCTCAGCCCCTGCATTCAGTCTGTAACCAAACCCTAAACACCACTCACATCTTGTGCCTCCTCTCTTTCTCCACAGCTGCTGCATTAGGTCAGGCTCT
>PVJI01023169.1:0-24019 GCA_004026765.1 Micronycteris hirsuta
GAGGTAAGCAAGCAAAATACAACCAGAGAAACAAAATAGAACCAGAGACAATGAAGTTTAGAACATTCTGGCAGTAACCAGAGGGGAGGGGGAAGGGGAGAAGGGGGACAAGGGTATTCAGGAACTGCTATAAAGGACACATGGACAAAACCAAGGGGGAGGGGGGAAGCAAGGGAGGGAGGTGGGTTTGCCTGGGGTGAGCTGGGGGGAGGGTAAATGTGGACAACTGTAATTGAACAACAATAAAATAATTTTTAAAAAAAATTTAATGTTTCGGGTTTCTTTGGATAAATTCCCTGAAATGGAATTGCTGGGTCATAAGGCACTTCTGTTTTTAATTTTTTGAGGTAACTCCGTACTGCCTTCCACAGTGGCTGCACCAATCTGCATTCCCACCAACAGTGTAAAAGTGTCCCCATTTCTCCACATCCTATCACTTGTCATATGTTGATTTATTGATGATAGCCATTCTGACCAGTGGAGGTGATATCTCACTGTGGTTTTAACTTGCATTTCTCTTACAATTAGTGACATTGAGCATCTTTTTATTTTAAATTATACACTTTCTACTTATAAAAAAAGTTTGATGTAAAACAGTATAGAGAAATTGTTTTATGACTAATTCTAAAGAATGCTTCATGTGCATATGAGAAGATTGTGTATTTTGCTTTTATTGGGTGGAATTCTGTGAATGTCTGTTAGGTCTAAATGGTTTATAGTGTTGAAGTCCTTTATTTCCTTATTAATCTTCTGTCTAGATGTATTTCTATTATTTAAGGGAAGGTATTGAGATTTCCAACTATTATTGTAGAATTGTATCAGGTCTGTGAATATTTGTGCTATAGAATTTATTCCTTTGAGTTTATGAAATATATATTTTTTAAAACTTTATTTTTAGAGAGAGGGGAAGGGAGGGATAAAGAGGGAGATAAATATCACATGAGAGAGATACTTTGATTGGTTGCTTCTTGTACGTGCTCTGACCTGGGACTAGACCCACAACCTAGGCAGGCATGTGCTCTGACCAGAAATCAAACCAAAGACCTTTTGCTTTGCAGGACAACACCCAACCACATGAGCCACACCAGTCAGGACAAATTTCTTATATTTCTTTCTAGCTGAAAGTTGATGCTATAAATTTTAGTTTAATATGTATCATGTCCGACTTGCATTAATAATTTGCATGATAAACTATAGCCCTCAAATAATTATATTGCAATTACATTATTATATACGTGAATATACCTACATGTTGTATGTTCCCTTTAATGTACACTTAATGTAGTAAGTCAGTTTTTTATTCATAATACCCAGTAGATTTAATTTTTTACTTCCAAACCTCCACAAGTATAAATTGTATATGCTCTTTTTTGTTGTTGAAAGTTTATTTATTTGTAGAATTCTTACAATATGCTGGCTATGTATATGCCACACATTTCTCTCTAGATATACCACTCTACAAAGATGAGCACGTATGGGTGATACCATTCCATAAAAGTAAATTGAGAAAGCAAATTCAGTGTGAATTTACTATCATTTTCCAATATCAGTTTCTCTTCAGATCTTTGGGAGAAAAGTTTAGACTTAGGCTGTTAATGCAAAATGATTTATAAATACTTGAATTTGATTTTTTTTCCTTTTGAGAAAATTATTTTAAAGCCTATAGTGCTTTACTGATAGGATTCTTTATATTTTAAAAGCATATTCCATAATATTTTGCAAAAATGATTTTTTATAGAAAGAACTCATGTATACCTGTGGGCAATTATAAGGAATTTAAAGTTGCAAAATGATCTGTGAATATTCTTACCTGCCCTTCCCTTCCTGCAATAGTTGTTGCTCATTGTTTTGGTTCTCCATGTTGCTTACAATTATCTAATAATCCTTTAGGATTAGTACCTAATCCTAACAAACAAAATTATTCAAGAAATCCCAATGGATTATGATGAGGAAAAGAACTGTTATCAAGAAGAGAAGAGCTATTAGTAAGTGTTATGGTCCACTTTGTGCTCAGCACCATGGGATTTACAGTAAGAACAAGGATATAGACAATCAGAGCAAAAATACAGAAATTGTTATTCAGTAAGAATTTAGCATATATGAAATTTAAAATTGTGTCTCATACAAGTAAAGGTTTGCTTTCCTAAAAGAAAATAGATTAGATGATGCTATAAATAATGTAGTGGTTAAGACTCTAAATGCTAGAGGAAAACTGACCATATTTTAAAAATATGGCTCTACTGCCCCGATAATGTAACCTTAAACAAGGTATTTAATCTCTCTAAATCTTGGCACTTTGACCAGTGAACAGGGATCATTATAGTATCTACCTCATTCAGTTGTAAGACAGTATTTAGAACAATAGTAAATTTTTATGAAAGCTTAGGTATCTTCTGTAGCTAAAAGTTACTGAACAAATAAAGGTCCTACTCATTAATATGATTGAATGAAATGTTTGCTCTTAAAAACATATTCAACCTGGTCAGAAAAAGTTGAATAAGGTAAGTTGTGTAAACATGCTTTTACATTTATTTAGTAGTATCAGAATGTGTGGTTCTATAATACATCCATTTCTAAAAGAATGTAATTGAAATTTGTATTACAAAGATATTTCCAAAAAAGAGAGAATATGAAGAATAATTATAATTATAAAATTCTACTTATTGAATGTTTAGATTTTTTCAAATATACTTTTCTCATTAGGCTTTGATTGCAATAATAAGGGAACACTAACTCAAAAGCTATTGTTGCCTCACGTATGCCTTCATGCTGAGATACTGAATCCTAACCACATATTTTTCTCCCTTAAAGAGAAATTATACCAAATAGAAAATGAAACTGGTTTACTGATGATTTTTCTTACCTGTTCTATGCATCCTTCCAGGAGGATATAAGACACTTTATTGAGTTAGTTCAATTTTAACATCAGTGAATTCATTTGAAGAAAAAAAGCCAAGTCAAATTATCTAATAGTGATAAAACAACAAATTTGATTTTTAAAAACAATTCTACTTCATGCATTTTTGTAGGACTTATGTTTGTGCAGATTTTAAGAGGAACTGAATTCCGAGTAGGTCAAAATTGTTTGGTCCAGCACAGTAACACTTACTGAACAAATCTGTGTGTGGTCTTCAGAAACAGATTAGGGACCTCCAAGGATCTATTTCCATTCAATAAGGTTACTTTTATTCACAAAATGTTATCTCCTAAGTTTACTACAGATGTGCTCCTCAAACTTTTACTCACAGTAATACTTTATATAGCACCTTACACCTCTCTTCTATAGAAGGCTTCACATTTATAAATAATAATTTGTAAATGTTATACTTTTCTCAAAATACAATTGCTAAGAAGCAAGCCCTTATTATTCATTACTATACATCCAACTCTTAATAATAGCTGGCACTTAGCAAGCATTTAATAGATTTTTATTGCATGAAGGACTTTCGGGAATCACCTCTGATGGCCACTAGTCAATGTATACCTCCTAAGATATGGAAGCATAGTCCAAAGCTGTCTCTAACAAACAGAAAATATTTTTGAAGGCATCTGTTTTATTTACTTTTAAAATTCATTTGACTTTTTAATTCTCACACATTACACGTGTTTCTTAATATGTGCAATTTTCAAGAAAAATTGATACTTTGGGGATATGCATTTGAGTTTTAAGGATGCAGCTGTTGAGTGTGTCTGTGTATGGTATATGGGCTTTACAATTAGGACTCTTCAAATTCTTGCCTTGATTTTTAACAAATATCTTAAATGAGTCAGCATCTGAAAAATGGGTATAAGAATACTTGAAGGTTTTTGTTGTTGCTATTTTTAAAAAAGTAAAATGAAAACGTACTTAAAATAGTTGGCATGCATAATATATACTCAAATATTGGCTCCCTTTTCCCCTCTTACTAGAAAACTTCTACTTTCCCTTCTAAGAATCTCAATTTATATATGATTCTTTCCATTAAGTATTAGATAGTCAATAACTGTTAACTAAGAACTGAAATTTCTCAATCTTTGAGCCAGGATTATGGCTATTCATTTGGGGAACAGAATTCTTTTATTGATATAGTTAACACCTCAAAGATGAAAATTTTCTAGGCGATATTTTTAACAAGTGCCAACAATGTCTACAGAGAAAAATGAAATTGAATTAATTTTTATTACTACTTATTTAACACAAGTTTACTTGTCTTACACAAGTAAGAATTTATAGAATCTGCTTTATTGCACTGGATAGAAACTAGAAATGCAGTTACACTGATATAGCGCAGTTTCTGGGAAATTGGCAATGGTGCTCTCCAGAATACATGAAGATTCTCAGTGACTGTTGCAAGGAATCACAAAAGAGATCTTTGGTCCAAAGAAGACATCTCTGAAAGAAAATAGAACATCAGTTAAATCTGTCTAAAAGCTAAGGTATATATTATTCTTTTGTGGGTTAAAAATGGACAATGATTTCCAGGATTTCAGATACAACTATTTTTTTAGGTGAATAAAGCACAAAGAGAATGAGTGGGAGAACTTGCTACAGGATCAACAAAGACCAAGAAGGTAATCAATTCATTTACTTTCCTTCCATTTGTCATTGATATTATGCTATCATTTCTTTATAAAGAAAAGGAAAGGTGGTTTCAAAACCTTATAATCAGATAAAAAAATAATTCCTCTGATGTGAGTGGGATGGATCATGAAGTTTACGGGGATGATACGGAAGAAAAAAATTTCTTACAAAGTCAATAAAATCTAGCTTTTATAGGGAAAGGAGGCATTTTAAGCTAGCCTACTCTTGTTGGAAAGATCACATAAAGTAATGAAAAATGCATGGAATAATATAAAATTGTATATAAGTGCAAGGTAATATAATTATGGATCATTAGAAATATACTTAGTATATAATGTACAACATGATAACTATTGTTAGCACTGGTGTATAGTATACTGGAAATTTGCTAAGAGAGTAAATTCTAAAAGTTCTCATGACAAAGAAAAATAAAATATTTTTGGTAACTATGTGAGGTGATGGGTGTTAACTATCACTAAACTTATTATGGTAATCATTTTTCAATATATCTGTCAAGTCATTATGCCATATACCTTAAACTTATACAGTGCTATATGTCAGTTATATCTCAATAAAATAAAAATAGGGTGACAAATTCAAATTTGCATTTATAGGGAAAAAAGGAAATATACTTAGCAAGGTAAATTTGTTGCTACTTGGGAAAGGGTAATCCAATATCAGATAGAAATTACTTTTGTATATCTATACTTCTATTCTCATCCATTAACCGAGATAATCACAAAATTGTATCATGAAATAAATAAAAGTACATTTCTGTAAATTAGACTCAAGTCTTACAAAATGGCAAACATGGTATTTTAATATTAGATGATATTTCACTTATGTGATCTGGGAAAAATTCTCATTACATGAAGTCAGTTAATGCAAGTTCTTGATATCGTCACTTAGTACAGTGACTCTGAAACTTTATCATGCACCAGAATCACCTAGAAGCCTTGTTAAGTCTTAATTGCTGTGCCTCATGTCCAGTGTACCTGATTTAGTAGATGTCATCTGGGGTCCGAGGATGGATATGCATTTTTAACAAGAACTCAGGTGATAGTGAAGTGGCTGTTCTGGGAACCACGCATTAAAAACCAACTGGCCTGATACAAAATAAAAATCTGGTCCAAAGCAGAAGACCTAGGTTCTAGTGTTAGTGCCAACATTAAGTAGTTACGGGGGCCATGCCAGTTATTTTACCTCTCTGCACTTTTTCCTTGATAAGATGGTTATACCTGCCCTTTCCACCTGACAAGTTTCTTAGAAAAATGAAAATATGACATGTTAAAAATAATTTGAAAAAACTAATTTAGATATGAAATAGACAAGATCGTAGTATTTGAAAGATTCCTCAGTCACCAAGTGAAGACAATTTTAAAATCAAGAGCTAGAAATATTTATTGTCTTTTCTACTACATTAAAACATATCAACTTTCCAAGTCAGTGGAAACTTCTATTTAGTTTATTCCTAGTTAACTCATACATAGAGCTAGAAATTTTTTCTTTGACCATTACCAAACTTTCCTGTCCAGTTAATTACTTGATCCTGTTTATTGAAACCTTTTATCTAAAGCCTTTTATTAGTTTTCGATTTGGTGTAAAATATCAACTTTGAAGTTGACTGCTGCTGCTGGTAGACTTTTTTGTGGTAAAAATCTGATAGGGAATTTAGATTTTAATAGATTGGAGTGCTATTGATTTTCTGGATTTCATTTCGTATTATTAAAATCTTCCAAATTCTGTTTCTAAATGAAAACATTCCATTCCATACACAATGGAACACAGTGGATTCTAGAAAATAGCTGAGATTTGAACAGGATTTTACTAAAAGGGGTGATTATTTTTAGCAAATCATTATAAAGGTGTCAAAAAAGAATCGTCATACATGTTTCATAGCAACATATTTTATGATGACATTTCCTTACTTCGGGCAGCAGAGCAATTCGCTGAAGTTGCAGTAACAGATCATCTCACATCCCTTTCCATCCCAGAAATGATCTTGGACGTTTACATCCATCTTTGCTGGGTCAGCTACTCCTTCTGGAAGGCTGTGACAGTTGCGATCTTTTAGTATCTTTCTGTAGCAAGAGAGACGATTTGCAGGCATGGTTTGGACTCCTAGCAGCAGGGTTAGCCCAACGGTGACAAGTACTATAAATTTCATTTTGGCTTTTGGCCCTGAGATAGAAGAAAAATCAAAAGTAGCAGTGTTTGTTGTTTTTTTTTAAAGATATAATTCACCTGAACATAAAGTTCTTAGTATTCTTATTGGTAGAAAGGAGTTCATCTTTTCTTTGTGTTTCTCAAAGTGTAGTTTAAGACAACTTATAATAAGAATCACTTAGAGTATTTGTTAAAAGTTAAATACCTCAGCTCCACAAAGAAATACTGAATGAGAAATGCTGGATGAGGGAAAGAGGTGGTGGTAAGACCCAGAATTTGCATTTTAAGTACCCAAAGTAATTATTTTTGTATATTCAGTAGGTAAAAAATGTTTTTAAGGTGATAAAACTCTGATCAAGTTTCTAGGACAAAGCATCGTCAAGTACTGTGGTTCTTGACCTTGCATATCTTAACAACATCGACCAAGAGCTTAGGTTCCCCCCGCCCCCCCCACCGATGGAAACAAAAAGCCCATTTATTCTCACATTGACAGATGATACTCTATAGATATATTTATAGTTCAATTAAGTTTTTTAAATCTTCCAAAATTATTTTTGGGATCCATTTTTTTGCAAATTTTTAGTGATATTGTGAACTTTTATTCTCATATGGATTACTTACTCATCATAGCTTCAGTTGAAAACAGTAGCTTGAATTTTCCCTAATAAACATGTAATGTGTTCTTAAATACCTACAGTTATGGGGAATTCATTATTGACTAAGTCAACATATTTCACTGATATAGTTCTAATGTTTCCTTTACTGTAAATTTTTTTTTGTAGCTACTATCCACCAGTCCTAGTTTGAATTCTTGGGATCATACCAAACAAGTTTAATTCCTCTTCCAGGAGATAAGTCTTTAAGTACAGTATTTCCATACAATTATGGAATATTCATCATCTGTATAATCAGGCTTCTCAGCTTCTGTATTCAACATGAAAAGAATAGAGGCCATTTTAGTAAAGGATGGCTAACAAGATAGCAGAGGGACCAGAATCAGAGCCCACAGCCATGCAGGTTTCATCTTGTTGACAGGTGTCCAAAAGTATCTTTCCTCCAGTAGAGTATTAAAAAAGGGGGAAAGACAGATATGTTTATTGTGCTTTGAAAGAAAACAGTATTGTTGGAAGAAAGTTTTAGTATAAAGTCCTCAGTGATTAGATGCATCTACCAAGGGGGAAGTTGAAGGGCTCACCTCACTTGTTTCCCACCCCTCAGGACCAGCGTCCTACCTTTCTTAAAGTCCAGTGTTTTGGCAAAGGTTGTTTCACGTATTTTGTCTGTTGGTGGTTGCCGTTGTTGTTTCAAGGGAGTGGATAAACCTGGTTCTTGTTACTCCATTTTGAGCAAAGCAAAACTATCTATATTACTTTTACTATTTGGAGCTATTTTTGGAGGACTATGAAGGACAGATACCCAGATCTTATAGATTCTAAAAATGAACTGTGTGGTATTCTAGTAATTTTGATACTTAAGCCAAATTCTCAGAACTGTGTTTCTCCCTCCCTCTACTCCCTTTCCCAAATTGAATTATGGTTCCTCTGACTCCCATCTCTTGAATCAGGTAAGTAGCTATTGGGCCCCAAAATATAACAGATAAGACCCTTATAATTTGAACGAGGACCCATTCAGGCTGCCTTTCCTGCTTCTGTAAAGATGCTTGTATATTTTGTTCTAGATGAAATAAGCTACTAAAATATAGCCTGCAATCATTCTCTTGTCTTCAGCCCTAAATCTTCATATACTTCCTCAGGTGCTTCAGAACGTCTCTGCCCATAACCAAGACCAAACTCGCAAGGAAAGTCAGGAGAAAAGCAGCCAAGGTTGGGAAAGTGAGGAAGTTGGAGAATAGCACTGATGTGGGCTTTACTGATAAAGTGATTAACAATGTGACAGAGGAAAGTAGGAGTAAGCTGGTTTAATTTGGTTCAACTTAACAAACATTTTTTTAGCGTTTCCTTTATGCCTTCAGTGTAGAGAGGACTGTTAATATTTTGCTGTGCTTCTTTTGGGTATCATAGATGAAGGTGTTGAGAAGGAGAAATTGAGATGGCCCGGGGCAGGATGCTGGGAAATGCTATGGACTGGATAGAAGATAAATCAGATAAAGAGGTTATAAACAATGAAGAAGACTGATGAAGAAGTTCAAGCTCATAAGTTAATAAAAAAGGGGGAGAGGTAAGTGATTAGATGGACAAACCCATCTCAAAGACTGGTATTTGCTGATTTATTCCTCAGTGTGTCCACTGCAGTCTGCTACACAAAAGCAGATGGATCCAAAATCATACACCAGCACTCCGTGACCATTTTTAGAGTCCTGTGTCCCTGATCTACATGTATCACCATATTTAATATTGTTAAAATATGGGGTTGCCATATAAAGTATGGGGTACCTAGTTAAATTTGAATTTCAGATAAACAATGAATAATTTTTAGTATAAATATATGCCAAATTCTACATAGTTTCTACCTCCTGAGTCAATCATGATAATTATATTTTGTTAGAAAATAGCCCATCTCAACCATTTAAAAAAGTATAGCAATAAAGATGTATAGAATATTTATTTCCTTATAATTAAAAGGAAGTCTTTCTTCCCTCTTTAGGATCTTTCTATATGCTACCTTCTTTGTGAGAAATGCTTTTTGCTTGACTTTCAGGTTTCAGTTTAAATGTCGTTTCTTCAAAGGCTTTCCTGACTGTCCAATCTGAAGTAGTTTCAACCTGACTCTTTCACAGTGCCCTCTTCTTTTCCCTGCTGATGTTTATCACCATTTGAATTACATATTTGTGAGTTTACTCATGTTATATCGATCATTCCCATTCAACAGGAAGCTTCACAAGGGCACTCTATTTTTTTTAAACCACATGCCTGATGGCTAATACAATGGTTGGCTCATGTTATAGTATTAATGAAAGCATCTCTGAAAACACATTTTTAATCCTGAGCAGCAGTGTGCAATGGTTTCGTATTTTGTTACCTTCTTAAGGCTACTCCTCAGGTCTTCCTTGCACTTCTCCTCACATAAATCACTCATTATGGCAGAACTAGAAGGCAGTCAGACCTGGAATCTCTTCAATCCTACACATGTGCCTTTCCTTGTTGCTCGGTCTAATCACTTCCCTTTATATTAATATCTAACCAAACAATCCATTAAGGACAAACCCCAAATTCATCTCTCCTAAGAAGCCTTCCGTGATCCAGCCTATGCCATTCTAACAGCTCCCTGCTCTCTGTTCCGTAGCACTTATGGAACATAAGTCTGTTATCCATATGGAGAATATGGCTACAGTTGAAAGTGGGGAATTCACCAAAAGCCATTTGGCCATATAGTGAGTTGGTCATTTTATGAATTTACCTAGAACTACAAAGGAATATCTGGAAAGATCATAAAAGGCCTTATAGGACATGATAAGGGCTTTAGATTTTATTGAGTGTATTGGGAAACCATTGGAAGATTCTGATAGAAAAACAACATGATCTGGGTTATATCTTTAAAAAGTCTTTTTTTTTTTAAACTTTACGAAGACATGTGGTGGTGGGAAAAGATTGGAAGTAGAAGAAAAGAGGCTATTGGTGAAAGTTGGTGCAAGATATGATGCAAGAGAGAAAGAATCAATGATGAGTCTTAGGTTTTTGACCTGAATGTTACTGCATGTATTGAGCTGAGAAAGAATTAGATGAAGTCAACGAGTAGGGAATGCAAGAGTAAATTTTGGGATGAGTTAAGTTCGAGATGCCTACTAGACACCAAGGGAAGATGTTGACAGGCAGGTGAATGTGAGTCATCAGGTTATTTAATAGCGGTATTTAGAGCTATGGGACTATCAGGGTAGTGAGTATAGATTCAGAAGAGAAGAGGCAAAGGGCTGAGGCCTCGGGCAAGCCAACATTCAGAAGACTGGAAGAGAAGATGCCAGCATCATAAAGGCAAGGACTGTAACCTCTTTTTTTTTCTTCTTTGCGCCTCTCTCAGAGTGTCTGTTTCAATGCTAGGCTCACAGTAAGTATTCCAAAAACATTCAGTGAAGAAAAGAAAAATAAATTGCAGAAAGTAAGTGGGTATGCTGCCATACCACACACCTCTTCTGACTATGTTCATGCCAAAATATAAAATAGTGTTTCTGTCACAGTCTTAGTCCCATACTTCGGTGGAAAGTTCCACATCTGGCAGGCGCTTATTGGTAGTTATTTTTTTAAACACTTTAGAAATTATAGTTTGAACTAAAATCTTCTCTTCTTCCTTTACTTAAGTGCAGAGAAAGAGCTTTAACTCTTGTTTAGCAAGTGGAACGATGTCTGAAACAGTGTTTCTGTGATGCACTGGTTGTTTTGTTTTTTCATTAGAAGACACCAATTTCAATCCTTGGCAATCCATCAAGACCATATATTTTCAAGTTTCAATAAGATGAAATGATTTTGGCAAGTTTGAAGCAAATTGCTCTGTTTTTTCTCTTTCAGTTAAAGAACATGCACTTAAAATTCTTCCTGGAGTACATCCAAATTACAAAAGAAAACAAAGCTAGAAGCTGAATATCTGATGGAATAAGCAACAGATCCTCAAATATTTATCTATTGGTTTTTTGGATTCAATTTTATGTAATTAATATTGTTCCTAATGTATGATACAATTCCCATCCCAATATTGAGTAGATTGGCATAATATCAATGACATGATATTTAAAAGAACATCATTTAAATAAAAAAATCTTAAAAAATAAAATAAAAGAGCAATGCAGAGCATACAGAATTATAGGCAAAATGCTTCCAATTAAGCAATAAATCATTGCAATCATCATATAGACAGGGAATTGCAAATCCTGATTGTGTGAGGGTGTTTGGCACCAGCAGGCTTTTGAATGCTTGGAGTTAAATGGAGACATAAAAATAAAAATTATCCCATTTAATGGCCAAAACTAACAGAGCTGTGTAGTTTAAATGTTGAAACATTTATGGTGCAATGCTCATAGAGGCAGCTGATGGCAATTCTGGGAACTGGTATTTTTTTTAAAAAGTGGAATGAAACAGAGTTGATGAATTAGACAGAAAGGGCAGTCCATTTTCAGGTTTCTTTCAAAACACAGCAAGAGAGAAGCAAAGCTGCAAAAGCAAATGAAAATTATAGCCCAGAACCTGACATTTAAAATCAAAATTATAGTTGGAGGAGATTAACATTGCTGTCCAGTCTGTGATATTTTCCATCATTTTTCTTGGAGGATAAAAATCACTGTTATTTTTTAAAATTCCCTCTCCTTCTTATTAACTGTGATAGAAGAGGTTTGTGTTGAATGACTGAGTCCTGAAGTGAAACCTCTCAAAGTGTACACTAGAGGATTCACAATGGCATTGGAAAGTGGATAAACCTTTGAAACCTCATTAAAGCAGACATGATCAGCCCAAATGCCCAAACAATATTCATCAATGGAAAAAAAGAAATCCATATCCTCCCTGAAGGTGATCTGCCTTCAGGTGTCTCAGCGAATACTAGAAGATGATATTATTACTTAGTCTTGCATCATTCTAATTGTTTTCCTGGCCACAATTGATCATCATGGAGAAAAGGACAGGCATTTGGGAGAGCTTCTCATACACTGTGAAACTAAGTTAAGGAATTTTAAAGTGTAATTTTTATAAGCCCCAATGGGGAAAAAGGTTCCTTTTATCTTAGCAGTACAGACACTGTGTTATATTCCATGCGAGGGGGGGTCACCCAGGATGAATTCAATGAATTCCCTCTTTGTATCACACATTTATGCCAGTTTCTTTTTAGGAATCAGGATTTTTAAAAAGCAAAAAACATTTGCTTTCTTAAATTCTCAGTTCATGTTGAGTAGGTAATGTAGAGATATAGCTACTGCATTTAAAAAAACCTTGTATGTATCATCATCCTCACACAGTTCTGAGAGGTGGAATAATAAGGCCCTGTGTGTGGGACCAGATGCAGAGTGGACATGTGCATTAATAAGAAATAGCAGAGGAGTCTGCCTCTTTTAAATCTATAATTAAGTGACTTTCCCAGTTAAGGAATATACATTTTCTATTCTCTTAATCTGATTATTTCCCTTTTTCCTAAGAAGAATTTTTTATAAGCACATACATCATCCCTTTAGAGGGTCTCTCTCTGTCTGTCTTTCTCTTCTGACTCAACACATAAATACTAATCTATAGCAATAGTTTGGAGTAGAATAAATGACATAAAATTATTTTTAAGAAAAAAATTACATACCCTTTTCTTCTTTCCTTTTGGTCTTCTTGGCAGAGGAATCTTTTAAAATGCTCTAACTCACTGGGTGAGTTTGGGCAGAAGGAGAAGAGAGGAGGTGCTAGAAGGAGGTTCTTTACAAATGAACCTTTGTCTGCCTTGTCTCTCGCCCGGGATTGACAGACTTGGTGCCCCAGCCAAGACTCACGCAGAGGGGAGTGGAAGACTGGGCTGCAAGAACTGCTTCCCTTGGGTTCTTACAAACCAGGCGAAGATGAACTAAACAGCTTCTTTACTGAGGGAAATAACGAGTCTATACAAGAACCTCAGGGAGGCAGACATGCAGCAATAAAATATAAAACCTGGGGGATTTTAAAAGAACACAGAGTGATTTTTACCTTAAGAGAAATTTGTGTGTGCGTGTGGGTGCATGTATGTGTGTGAGACAGAGCCAGACAGAGACTGAGACAGAGAAATAGGGACAGAGACAGAGAGCTAAGGGATAGAAAGACAGGGAGAGAGACAAAGAGGGGGAGAAGGAGGTGGAGGAGAAATGGCTAATATGATATAGGAAAATAACTGATGCCTCTTCTTCATTCACAGCTTCCTTGTGTTTTGTCACCAAGTTTCCCTTACCATCTGGGTCCCTCGTTATAACATTATGGTGGAAGATATATTCCAACTCTCATTACTCACCAATGGAAATCAAAAAATAACATGACTGAAAAAGAAATATATTCTGTGTCTCAGAAATAAAGGCACAAAAGGAATTTCACTCTGTGTTGAGTAAACTGTACTGAAATTGTAACATCTGCTAACTATGCTACAGTTGTTGGGTTTTTGTTTTTTTAATCAATTTGGAATAGTGTTGTGGTAGAAATATAATAGGACAGAAGTTATCTGGACGTAAAATGGAGGAGAGGTCATTCTGGGTTGTATTGACAAAGGCATGAAGGTGAAGCGTAGGGCAGCAAGTTTGGGGATTGCAGGTAGTTTTGTGTCCTGGAACTAGAGACGGTGGAAGACAAGATTAGAGGGATAGAGAGAGACAAGCTAATGAAGTACCTCATAGACTATACTAAAAATTTTGGATTTTATGCTGAAGGCGAATGGAAAGATGATGAAAAATATTAAAAAGATTGACACCTGACTGCGGTGTGAAAGAAGGTGGTGTGGGAGGAAAGAGAATAGAGGCAGGGAGAGGAGTTCTCACAGGAATTCAGAGAGAAGATAGTTAGGAAGCAAAACTGAAAAGGTCAGATGGCCAATTAGGTTTTCATGTTTAGGGTAGAGGTAGTTGAGAGAAGAGTAGGGGACTTTATTACATCTCACAAGTTCGGGCCCTTGGATGAATGATGCTGTTCTTCGTCTTGGAGAAAAAAATAGAAAAAGCAGTTTTGCCTGGAGCAGGAGCAGGAGTGAGTGAATGTTGAATTTAAGGAGCCCTAGGTGTGATTGGGAATGTTTAGTCGGCAGTTGATTAAATTGGCTTGGAGCTCAGAAAAAAAGTATGGACTACAGAGTTAGAGTTAATCAACTAAATGTCAACTAAATAAGAGATGTATTCACCTAAACAATGGTGAAAGCCATGGCTGTACCTTAAAAGTTACTGAGCTCCTACTGTGTGCCAGGTACTTCACAGGTCTGAACTCACTGTTTCCTCTTTATGACCCTATGAAGGAGATACTATTATTAGTCCCACTTTATAAATGAGGAAATCTCACAGATGCTGCATAACCTGCCCAAGATCCCACACCCACGGGCAGAAAGTGGCAAGCCCTGGAAAGGGGTTCTAGTGTAGGCTCTTCATCCTTGTGCCCCTGGAATGGATTGTAGCGTGAGAAGAGAATAGTGCTAAGGTCAGAACCCTAGGATGCACTGGCGTTTAAGGGATAAGTAGAGACCAAGAAGTACTGGAAAAATTGGGAGAATATTATCATGGAAGGCAAAGGAAGAGCATTTCAGGAAGGATGGAGGTGAGTGGAAGACCCCTGGTGACAGCTGTTTTGCAGAAGCCATACATGCACCCCTCCCCGCCCCATCTGGAGGTCTGCAGAGAAATGGGAAGACCAGCCAGCCAGAAGCAGTTACCAGCCCTGACAGAGGTTGAGTCTCTGGTGTCTATTTTACTAGAGCTGGAAAAAGTAGCATAGAATTCAAGAAAAGAGATGAGAGACATGCATGCCATTGACTGCACATTTCCTTTGCATATTTATAAATAACTGTCCTGTGATACTTACTAAATAAAGATTATGCTACAGATAGGGTTAATTTATTTGTATGACAAGTGTGTAGACATATGTGAGTATGAAGAAGAAAAGGGAGACTCTTCGGCCTTCGCTGCATCTTAAGAGCTATCCATCTTGTTCACTCCATGTCAGTCGAGGCCAGATGTAAGGGGCCAACACATACTGATTTTCCTGTAGATGGATTTTCTCTTTTCTTTGTTTTACTCTTATTTCCCTGTGTGTCTAATTCTCTTTTGTCTCCTTTGTAGCAATGCTCATTTTGTTTCCTGTATTTAATCCATAGCTGTTCAAAATAGTGGATTTTTTTTATATTCAGCAGTATTCAAATCCATACAATAATAGGCCCAGCACTGTGGTTCTTGCATGCCTGCCTCACATGGTACACATCATGTACCACAAAACCGTCTAGTGCCTCTGGATCGTGCTCCTAGTTGCTTAGGAAAAGTTGCCCCTAAAAAGCACATTTGGATCTTGGCTTCCTAGTCTCTTGTTATGTGTCAAACATTTACTTATTACTAGCTGGACTTCCCATTATTTCAAGGGAGAATTTTTGAACATCGTTAAATTTAGAAATGCCCACTGCTCTTCACCCTGATGTCTGTTACACAGAATTGCCTGTTTGAGAAGCAGTTGAGTTGCAAACCAAGTCCTGCAATTGCAGAGGCTGCCCTTGTGACTTTCAAGCTGGGGTTCAAATCTGAAACAACTGTTTGTTTTCTTGTATATAAAAACTTAGGTATTTTGACTCTGGCGTGGTGGTTCAGTTGGTTTCAGTGTCATCCCGTAAACTGGAAGGTTGTGGGTTCAGTTTCCAGTCAGGGCACATACCTAGGCTATGGGTTCAATCCCTGGTCAGGGTGCATACAGGAGGCAAATTATCAATGTTTAACTGCCTCTTCCCCTTTCTCTTTCTCTAAAAAAATCCATAAACATATCCTTGAGTGAGAAGTACAAAAAAAAGTAGGCATTTTGTTTTGTTTTTTTTCTTTCCTGATGGCCTATTATTACCCAGACCTCTTGTTGAACTCTGGTTTATGTTGCTCTGGATTCATCTATCTCTTTGAGACAGCTTCTGTAGCCTCCCAAAGTAAGCCTTTTTATAGGAGGTAGGTAAGGTTATTCCGACATAAAGTCCAGATTTTTAGAAAACATGTCCTGCTATATTTTTATGTGATACCCTATATATGAGGAGGGCCCTCCCAAAATGGAATTATGTTTTGGCTGGCAGACCCCTTGTAGTACTGGCTTCCCCCACTAAGTGAGTGTTCTGGGAACCCATTTCTATCAGTGTACCAGCTGGCATTGTTGTGAGAGGCTATTTTCAGTTTCAGTGAATTTTTTTGAAGACACTTTCAACATGTTGACCCATCTCATGATGGGTGACTTACAAGCACACCTGCCCACACTGTGCTGAGTGTTCAGCAAAAAATGTCATGGCCCCCGTGCCCCACCCTCCCTATTCACCCAATCTCACCCTGTGCAAATTTTTTTTGTTTCCCCAGATGAAAATAGTCCTCAAAGGGAAATGTTTTGCCAATGTGGAAGAGGCAAAACAAAAAATGGCAGAAACACTAAAAGGCATCAAAATCGAAAAGTTCAAAAACTGTTTTTGAGCAGTGGAAAAAACATCTCAATAAGTGTATGGTATCAAATGGAGAGTATACTTTGAAGGTGACTGAAGTTTAAATGTGTAAGAATAAATATATAGTTTTTTATAAATAAATTCCATTTTGGCAAGTCCCCCCTCATATGTGTGTATGTTTTATTTATATAGGTATACGTTTTCATTCTTATGTCTAATCAGATTTATTATAAATAAGAAAGCCCCACAAATTGGTGAAAGAGCCAATTCGTGAGTAGAAAAACATTTGATCTAGAACTTAAGCAATTATGTTAAAAGTATTGGTATTAAATATGAAAAGCAAGCTGATTAGTATTTCCTAAAAAACATCAAAACCTTAAAATCCTTCCAACTGGATATAGTTTCAGGAGCTGTCTTATTAGATCTAAATAATTTTAGACATCAGACATCTTAAGCTTGTGAAAAAAATAATAAGAATACATAAATTCTTCCCTTAATTCCACCTGGGAGCTCATGCATATGACCTGATTTAGAATCTGCAGCTCCTGTGTTCTGTACTTGACCCCTTTCTCTCATTTCCCTCAGGCTTACATCCTTCTGGATCCTTAAGTCACTAAGAGTGGCAGTGTGGGGAGGAGCAGCAGCAGGTTTCAACCTTCACACGTTCTCCCAGGAGAGAAGTAGGACCTGTTTTATGTGAGTGTCCTTGACAAAAGGAATTTCTAATAATTACACTAATGGAAAACTAATTCACAGTGTGTTTGTCAAAATAATAATGAGCTACAAAATTACCTTTTAAAATTCCTTTAAAAAACAACCTGTTTTATTAACTTCATTGTTTTTGATCTCAGTAAGAGTATTCTTTTTTATTAAAACTAAAGTTTCTGCCCTGGCTGGTGTAGCTCAGCGGATTGAGCGCGGGCTGGGAACCAGAGGGTCCTGGTTTGATTCCCAGTCAGGGCACATGCCTGGGTTGTGGGCCAGGTCCCCAGTGAGGGCCATGTGAGAGGCAACCATACATTGCTGTTTCTCTCCCTCTATTTCTCCCTCCCTTCCCCTCTCTCTAAAAATAAAAATAAATAAAATCTTTAAAAAAAAACAAACTAAAGTTTCTTTTAAGATTTCCTTTGAACTTGGAACATTTGTTTTGAAAATGGTTTTTGGAACGGTGTTGAACAAGATCAGCGCGGTCACCCAAACTACCAAGGAGCCCTTGTGTAAGCTGTTGAGCCAGTGCTGCCACAGCTGCCGGATGAGAACTGTTTCCTGTAAGCATTCATCCTGGAATACAGTTTTAGAGGCATGACGTACTTGGGAACTGCTGGATTGCCAGCCAGCCAGCCTTGAGAATGAGGATTACAGGGGGAGTCTTCTTGCCCAGAAACTTGTAGTCGGAAGAGCGAACACAAGACGTCTTCTACCAGGTCACGGATAGTATGACGTTCTGTGGGAGTGCCGGATTCTTTCACAGCGTGTACATGTAGAGCTTGTGAGCACCTTGAATAATATGATCTTAAAATACAATAGCAATAAAGTTAGTAAAATGAACATCAGGAGTGAAGTGTGTTAAGAAGGAAAGGAACTTGAAAATAACCCCTTTCATTTCCTGGAAGTCTAAAAGGGGCATTGGACTGACAGCAAATAGAATCACAGCCTAGATCCCAGCAATAATTTTGTGTTTTGTTGGAGATGACCCACTTATCTAACCTAGAAAGATCGAAAGAGTTGTTAAGTGTGCCAGCGTGTGTTCTTTTGTAGATCCTGAGTTATTGCCCTAAGCTTCCCAATGTTTTGTCACAGGTACAAGCATCTGGTTGGCTGGTACTGGTAACAATAACGGTAGTGATACTAGTAATAATAATGTCATTGCCAAGTATGCCAAACACATTAGAACTGTTGGCTTATTTAATGCACGCAACATTCCTTTATAAGGTAATTTTTCAAATGGGGGAACTGAGACTCAAAAACATTAGGCATCTTGGTCAAAACTGTGAAACCGAAACTGGAAAGAAAAATAAAACTATGGTTTTAGACTATTTCTTCAATAAATGCTGAAGGTAGTAGTATGAGAGTGGAGAATCTAAAATAATAACACTGTTCAGAAAGATCATAACCTGACGAGCTTCGAGTAGAGAGGCCGGGCTTCCTTCCCCACGGGAGAGGTGGTTAAGAGAGAAGCCTCACCTGGACTGTCCTTACCTCACATTTACCTGGCCACGATAACCATGCAGGGAGCTGATGGAAAGGATGAAGAGCTGACTGATGGGAAAAAAAATCATAACCTATAATTTGAATGTAAACGAACCACATATATTCTCTGTGCCTCTTAGAGGCATCACTCTCTTAATGTGTCTCCTCCATCTATTTTCTGTTAACACTTGGCTTGAAACAATTCTTCCTTGGACACTTACAAACTTGGAACAGCTAAATAGAGCTTCCTACAAAGTCCGATAAGGAAAATTGCCAAAATGTCAGTCATTTGGATAGAGTTTCAAGGTGATTATAATTCTAGAAGTAAAATTGTAGTGCCACTTAGTAAATATTTGTTAGATGAATGAATGAGTTAATAAATAACTGAAGGGATTAAATACTGGGATAAGGGATAGGCTTGGGGGAATTATTCACCGTTCAATATTTATTGAATGTCTACTATGTACTGTGATTGATGTAGTGTCACTGAGGATGTAGTTCAGCAGCTAGACACCCCTGTTTTCTCAAGGCCATCTCCAAAGTGCAGGCTACTAAATTCTAATAAAAAGCCTTAGTCTTCTCCCTTGTAAATAAAGAGTTTAATTGATGATTTTTCATGGTTCCATTTCCTACTTTCTATGACTGTATGATTCTCAATATAATTTTTAAAGATTTTATTTATTTATTTTTAGAGAGAGGGGAAGGGAGTGAGAAAAATATCAATGTGAGAAAGAAACATTGATTGGCTATTTCTTGTACCCCTGACCAGGGACAAACCCACAACCCAGGCATGTGCCCTGTCCTGGAATCGAACAGTCAACCTTTAGCTTTGTGGGACAACGCCCAGCCAACTGAGCCACCCCAGTCAGGGCAATCTCACATTTAAAATAAAGGGTTACACTTAGAATAGTTTTAGATTTAGGGAAAAAGTTACTAACAGTACAGAAACATCTTATATACCCTATGCCCTGTCTCTTTTATTAGTTAACATCTTACATTCAGGTGGTACATTTGTTATAATTAATAAATCAATATTGATACATTATTAACTAGAGTCCATCATTTCTTAGTTTTTACTGAGAAATGAGTGTCCTTTATTCTGTTCAAGGATTTCCTTCAGGATACCACATTACATTTATTTGTTCTGTCTCCTTAGGTGTCTCTTCACTGTGACAGTTTCTTACACTTGCCTTGTTTTTGATGACCTTGACAAGTTTTGGGGAGTACTGGTTAGGTGTTTTGTGGAATAGCCATCAATTGAAATGTGTCTAATGTTTAGCTTGTGATTAAACTTGGATTGTGTGTTTTTGATAAAAAGACCCCACAGTTATAGTGCTTTTTTCATTACATCATAGCAAGGGTGCAGACAATGAACATGACTTATCAATGATAATAGGGACCTTGTTAACCTGGCTGAGGTAGTGTTTGTCAAGTGGAAGATTATGCTCCACCTCCCGAGAGCAGACTATCTACGTAAACTTTGAATCCTTCTGCATGTGCGATTTGTCTATCCTTTCTCATTTGTTTATTTATATCAGTATGAACTCATGGGTATTTATTTTATACTTTGGATTATAATCCAATAATGCATTTAACATGTTTTTTATTGCTCAAATTGTTCCAGCTTTAGCTATTGGGAGCTCTTTAGGTGTTGCCTGTCTTCCTTTGATACATACCCTCATCAGGCGTTTTTTGTTTTTTGTTTTCCCCCAACACTTTCTTATTTTCTGATGCTACAGGGTGCTCCAAGCTTATCTTGTGTATTTCCTGTTCCAATCCTAGAACCATCCATTTCTCCAAGGAACCCTGGTTCCTTTTGTTGGACAGTGGATTAGAAGTGAAGATCCAGCCACTAGGTGGGCTCATTGCCACTGTGGCGCCATAGCCGCTAGGCCCTCTCAGCTGACAGAGCAAGGGACTGTGTGTGTGTATACATTCTGTACATGTGTACACATGTCTATACATATTTCTTTGTAAACATTTATCAAGCTAACTATGAGTTTATACTGTCTGCAGCTCTAATCCATCACTACCTGAGATGTTCTACCCTCCTCCCCTTTCTCATCTGTAACCTCCCACTCCAGCACTAAGAAGCCTGTCTCCCACCATCTGTCATTTATTTAGTTGTTCAACTCCTGTATACACGTATAGCAGCATCAGAATTGCTAACTCATATCCTGCAATAAATAATTTTATCAATTAGAGTACAGTGTTTATGTATAGTGTTTTTGGATTTGTTTTATAGGCTCAGTTTCCAAAGTAACTTAGGTCAGCACCTTTCTGTCCACCACACCTTTCAGTGAGGTAGTTTCATTCATTTGTAATACAGTCAGATTGTCCTGTCTCATTCTGTACTGCATCCTGTGATGCCCAACCTCTTAAATATATATATATATATATATATACATATATATATATGTGTGTGTGTGTGTGTGTGTGTATAAAATTTTCATGCGTTAAGGTTCAGTCTTTGTGCTTTGAAGGTCTATAGGTTTTGGCAAACGCATCCACCATGCAAGTAGCCACCATTATATTATGATACGTAACAGTCTCACTGCCTTAAAATATCTCCTGTGCTTCACCTATTCAGCCCTCCCCCTGTCTGAAACTCTTAGTAACCGCTGATCTTTTTTTTACCATTCCTATAGTATTACCTTTTCCAAACTGTCATATAATTGGGACTATATAATAAGTATCTTGTATAGACTGGTTTCTTTCACTCAACAATATGTATTTAAGAGTAATCCATGTATTTTTTATGGCTTGATAATTTATTTGTTTTTATCATTGAATAATATTCCATGGTAGAGCTATAGCACAGTCTTTTTATTCTTTCACTTGTTGAAGGACATCTTGGTTACTTACAGTTCTTGCAGTTATGACTAAAGGTGGTATAAACATTTGTGTGCAGGTCTCGTGTAGATGTAAGTTTCAAATAAGTTGATCAGTATCTGTTTAACATTTGGCTTTCAGGTTGATTGTAATTGTTGATTTGTAATCTGGCTTTTATATGGCTTCTTAAATATTGCTACTTAAAAATAATAAATATTTTTGCATAATACATATGTTCAGAATCAGGCACCATTTTTTTTAAGAATAAACAATGAACCCATAAATATTTTATGAAATAAAAGAACTTTAAATATAGGGTACTTTAGAAATATTTACATTTAATATTCTTTGAAGTATGAGCAGACCTATGGTCTGCTGTGGCCATTTCTTTTACAAACAGGGAAATTTATAGGTATTAACTTAGCTGCAAAATTGTTCCTTTATTGCTCCCTCACTAATAAAACATGTTAAATACATATTTGGAGATCCAAGTAAAAGCATTTGCAAGTTGAAGTAATACAACACGGTATTGGGTAACTGAAAACAGCTCCCTTTATGTGCATACATATCAGATAGGACACATAAAATGCCACGAAATAGTAAGAAATGGAAATAATTTCCCTGGACATTTCACCTCTAAACACATGATCTATTTTGCATAAAGTATAATTCTATTAAAAAACATCTTGTTATTTCATAGGATATGGGTATGTATTAGAGTGGGAGGAAAATATGTTGCTAGAAGTCTAAAACATAGCAATTCTATTTAAAAAAAAGCATTTCTATAACACTATCTTCTATCAAATGGCAAGTTAGTCTTTGTCCTTAATACTAGTATTCTGAGAAGCTCCTTCTTTGGAGATGGATTAATCAAAATTGCCCCCACAGTTACCACTTTACTGAATCTTCACTGTATTTGCCCACAGTATCCAAGTAACTTGTTTTGATCACTACAGTAAGGCTGAGTGTAAAATATCCTGGTATCAAGAAAGCTTTAAGAGTGTATGCTGTAGACTTCCGCCAAGATGGCAGCGTAGGTGGACGCACTCACCGCCTGCACATTCAGAGTGTCTAAACAACGAACGCAGTAGCGAAAAATTAAACAACCAGAATGGACAGAATCGAACTGAAGGGAAGTCCGACACCCAGGAGGTAGGAGAAGACGAACAGCCAGGCCGGTAAGCGGGGCAGAACCAGGCGGAGGAGCGGAGTGAGAGGCAGCTCTCACGGAGGGACTCACGCCACCAGTGCCTGAACAGGGCGTGGCCCCGAACAACGGGTGAATCCCGCAAGCCAGCGACGCTGCCGGAGAGAGGCCAGGGCTGAGCCAGCAGAACCAAGTCTGGCAGAAAAGGCAGTGGGGAACTGGGGAGCGGAAGAGTGATGGGAGCCCGCGGTGATCGGAAGTCGCCATTGCTTCCTCCCAGGCCCAGCCCCCAGAGGCAACGCCACCCAAAAAGCGACCCAGGTTGCCGGCAACGGCACCCAAGTGCACCGAGATAAAAAGAATGAAAATGGCCAAAATGAAAGATCAGAACAAATTACAACTAACGGATGACGACATAGTCAACCTATCAGATGCACAGTTTAAAATGCTTGTCATCAAAATGCTAACAAAACTGGAAGATAGGTGGACGCAAATAGTTGAACAGATGAAGAATACAATAAGGATAATGGAGGAAGATTTACAGGGAACCAACAGGAAAAAAAAGGAAGTTGGATCTCAAACCAATGGGGTGGACCAGAAGGAAGAAACAAGAATTCAAAAAAATGAGGAGGCCTCAGGAACCTCAGAGACATTTGTAAACAACCCAATATCCGGATCATAGGGCTGCCAGAAGGACAAGAGGAAGACCAAGAAATTGAAAGTATTTTTGAACAGATAATGAAGGAAAACTTCCCAGATCTGGCAAAGGAAATAGGCTTCCTGGAAATCCAAGAAGCTCAGAGAACCCCAAAGAAGCGGGACCCAAAGAGGAACACACCAAGGCACATCATAATTACATTACCCAAGGTCAAGAATAAGGAAGGAATCTTATAAGCAGCAAGAGAAAAAGAGACAGTTACCTACAAAGGAATCCCCATAAGACTGTCAGCGGATTTCTCAAAGGAGACCTTCCAAGCAGGAAGGGGCTGGAGAGAGATATTTCAAATCATGAAAAGCAAGGGCCTACAACCAAGAATAATCTATCCAGCAAAACTTTCATTTAGAATGGAAGGGCAGATAAAGTGCTTCTC